>VDFB02181611.1:0-10085 GCA_007258455.2 Sequoia sempervirens
TTTTCTTTTTTAAAAAGAAATAAAACTTTTTTTTATTCCCTTTTTTTTGGTGATATTTGATTTTTAAATATTTTATTATATATGTATATTTTATTATATATAAATATTATATATGTATATTATAATATTATAATATTATATATGTATATTATAATATTATAATATTATATATATTTGATATATATAATAATGTTATAATATTGTATATATATAATATGTATATATTGTTAAAATAGATATATATATTTAATATTTTAAGTTAAATAAATATTGTTATAGGGAAATAGTAAAATGGAATAGTCAATTGGAGATTTTTAAATCGAAACATATAAAGAATAGTTATATATTTATGAGATGATTTATTAAAATATAAATTTTCTTAATGAGTTGATTTTATCGTCAATAGAAATAAACGGGGTTCTTTTAATTAACCAATGTTATTTAAATTTTGCCTTAATCGGGAAATCATGGAATTGTAAAATGGGAGTTTAAAATTTATATTTAAATAATTTATTTATATGCAAATAAAATGATATTGTATTTGACATATTAAGTAATGTTAAATAGTAAATAGAAATTTTAAAATGATATTCTAGAGGAAATGTGACTGACGAATGATCAAATGTTTTAATTAAAATATTGATTTGGATTTGATTAAATTATTTATCTTATAATGAAATATAGATTAAGTGACTTGAATAAGTGTTTATTTATTTAAATATCCCAATTATGAAGATAATTGGTAAATAGAGAGTTAATGATTGACTTAATTCAATCGAATGACCTTATTTATTAAAAACGTTTGAATACGGAATTTAATTATGGAACTAAGAGATAATGAAATATTTATTTTAATCAGATATTTTAATTATCAAAAGCTCGATTTATTTATAATTTAGTTTTGATTATTACGGATAATCGTGGCAAATGAAATTAAAGGGATAGATTTAAATATAGATAACTGTAAGATGATTTTGATTCGAAATAGAAGCGAAAGTGGATTTTATATTCAAATGGATTATTTAGAACGTTGAATTTTGAATAGTCAATGATTTATTTTAAAGGATAGAGTCTAGATAATCAAATGCTTTTATTTTAAAGATTGATTTTTAATAAGATATGAGATTGGGAAACGAAATATAAAGTATTGTTATAGATTCTTAAATGTCAACAGTGTGATTTAAGTATTTAGTATATAACAGGATATACATCGAGTATGCACTATTAAGTATATTTGTTGGAATGTATTCGTATTCAAGTAGAGATGAGATTTAGTTGAAGATTTAGTTGATTTATTAATGCGAATTGAAAGAAAGACTGATTTATTTGATCTAAACGTCTTCTTATCAAAATGTTCTAAATATAGAATACAAATGAGAAAACTTAGAAGTAACGAATGATTTAATGAATCATATGAGATTGAGTTGTTGATTTATTGCTAGGTTGAAATAAAGAGTAATTTATTTAATCCAAATGCTTTATAAAACAAGTGGATTTAATTACATTATATGATTGTGGGACGTAGAGTTATTAATTGGATTGATTTCGATTCAATGATGTTATTTATTGAAATGTCTGGATTTAGAATATGGTTGTGTAATTTAGAGTAAATGATCTGTTCTTTGAATATTTCTATGTCGTGAAAAGAGATGGGATCAATTGATTGGATAAATGCAAGTCATGAATACTGTGTTTGATTGGATTTAGGAAATCCGAACAGTAGCTCACTTCATTGTCTGAAATGTTCTCAGTGGTTAATTGTTCATCTTTGTTGTGTTGTGGAATTAGTGTGAATGTATTGAAAGTCTTCCATATAGGAGTTCTTTTATTGATATCGGTTGTGGCATGTGAGTCAACCTTTGATGTGTTATGGAAAATATGTATAGTTACACCATGTCGTTTCACCCAGTTTTCACGTACGGGTTTTGTAATTTGTGCCTCCTTGGGAATAGGAGAAGGTTTTGTAATATGTGCCTCCTTGGATGGAGTGGTTTTGTTTTGTTGTTTTCCTCCAGTGTTTGGAGAGGGCTTAACCTTGTTGCCTCCAGTGTTTGGAGAGGGTCTTAACCTTGTTGCCTCCAGTGTTGGTGTGAGTTCTTGATTGTTACCTCCTTGAATGGAGAGGTTGTGTTTATTTGGATACCTATTCTGGTTATTACCGTGCATGTTGTCTTAGGAGAGTGGCTTGCAATGGGCGCCGGCGCACAAAGTGATGCCAGGATAACCCTTTGTAAGTTGGTTAATTCAGTGATAACTAAATAAACTTTTAGAAGTTTAGGATGCATCAAACATTAAATAAGATTAAGTATGCCTCGCTCATGGACCCAAGGGCTTGTTGTAGACTTGGGATGAGACGGGAAGGCCTGGAATGGCAAGATCATCTATCTCGTCTTCACAAGAGGTATTTGGTTCCGCATGAGTAAGCATGGGTGCCGGGAATGCGGTAGAGGCTACCAGGATAACCCATGGAGTGGGGGCCGCGGCCTAGGAAGATTCCCATAGGATATCCCTTGACGAGCTATGCGATGACACTCTTCCTAAGTCAATAGTTTATATTTGATACTTGTGACACTCATGATCTATTATATGTCTGGAAGCAATGTAACCTTTGCCAGTGTTGTGTGAGTCGTACCTAGAGTAGTACGTTTGACCGTTCAATCATGTGATGAGGTCTTGTAATTATTTTGTATCATCTTTGTGTGACCCGTGTCTAGTGGTAGATGGTCTTGGGTAGGAATTCCTGGTTACTATCTCCTAGCACGGAGGGAGTGGAGCCTTTTGGATTCCCCGTGGTCGGGTGGCGTGCATCTTATTCCGTCGGTTCTTCTTCATGTTCGTGTGTTCATGATTTCCAGCTGGAGAGCTCATGGGAATTAGTTTCTTCTCATACCTTGTTCTCTCAGTTCTTATTGTATTTTACTACCCCTCAGTTGTTATCGAGGTGGAATTTGTATTATGTAATCATTTTGTTGGAATTACCTCATTCGGGGAATGAGTGTTGTAATCTTATTGTTTAAATATTGTTAATTGAAATCTTTTGGTATTTCTTATCCTTCATTGTAAGTTATCTTGTGTGGAGTGTATGTTGTCTTATTTCCTTAAGTGATTAATGTTTTAGTTTATAGTAATGTTTGTTGTTGTTTGGGTTTTAAAGTAATCTTTGTCTCATGGCCTTAGAGGATGTTGGAAATGTGTATTCATCTTACATGTTATTTGTACTTAAACAAAAAACAATTGGTGCATTTAAGTAGTGAATTGCAACTCCCTCTAGAATTACATTAGTATTACAATATTTCTATCTAATACAAACTACAATATACTCTTAATGTAGCAGCTACCTTCTATCATACGAATACAGTACCAAAATAAATAAATATGCACAATATATTTTAGAGCAATGGATCTTAGAGATCTGACAGAGCCCATGTTTTTGAGATGGAAGGCCCATACCAAAGAGCATAGAACTTACAGAAAGTAAGATATAAAAGCAACACAAAAGAGGGGGGGAAAAAAATCAGAGATATTAAATGTTGAGGCAACACAGTACACATGGATTACTTGCTGCAGCTGAAATAGATAGTGGTGGTTGGGACTTTTAGTATGCTGTTTGGTAAGTAGTGGTAACCACTCCTACCCTTGGTTCATAGATCTTTTAATTCTGCATCTATATTTCTCAGTCTAATGAATGCATAGATTTAGGCATACAAATAGCATATCATATGAAATTCTAGGCTTAAAATTCCAAAATGCAATCAGATTTTTTTTCAAATAAACTAGTATAGAGGCATTCTTTGGAGGTTAACCATTTTTTTTTTTTAACCCAGATCAAATTGATAAAAAAAGAAGATAATTGTATTTTTCACTTTCTTATTGAACATAATGAAATCAGGTCTATATGCATACTTCTTTCACCACTTTAAAGTCTACATCATGAATACATTAGTTTTCCACAAACTTCTCTTTTCCATTCTTTTTCTTGCTATGACAAATCACTAGATTTCCATATTATAGCCAATTTTAGAGAAATACAATGGACACACAACTGATTAGGTCTTGCTCTCCACCCTACCGTAATGGCATCATGGAGCCTCGTGGGCTCTAGCCATACCCCCCAGCAAGTATTTTTACTTTTTAAGCTCCATGATGATAAATGGAGTCTTTTCTCATTTTTACAAAGGATAAAACTAACACAACACCAATTTCATACATCTAGGTTCTCTACTTCTATTTTCAGCCATAATCTTTATACTATGTCACCTTCCTACAACCAATAAACAAGGGTAAACAAAAATAGGAAGAAATTATCTCTTCTTTAGGCGAAGGATTTGAACTCTTTTATTCATATTTCCTCTCCAAGCCAACTAGTTTGAGCACCATCTTCTAAGTAGCATATATTCTCTCCTCTCACATGTCTCCAACCTCAAGCAAAATTCTCCAAAAGGAGAAGTGGGTCACACCCACTCATCCTTCCTCTCCAAGATATATAGGAGTTTCCACTTGCAACCTTGGATGGGGAGGTGTGGAGTGTACCTCATTTCCATTAATGTGGGTCTTTCCTTATTAAAGAGGGAACATGAACTTGGACAACCCCTCCATCTTTTCACCCCAACCTCTCTCCAAAATTCGTCACTCCTCATTATGGGGACTTTTCAAGAGTCAAATCATGTCATTAGGGCCCTATTGCATGCCCACTTGACCCCTACCACTATGGTATTGACCCTAGGGAGTTTATTTTTGCATCCCAACCAAGGAGATTGACCAGCAACCCACTTTAAAGACCCATTTAAGAACCCATCCGAATTTCAACTTGGATATTGGTTTTCTATCCTTAACCCCCAGCTTACATCTCATATGACACACATTGAAATTCCCTTACAACCATAAATAGATTAGTCCTTTAATATCCACCCTCAAAACCTTAGCCAATTAACATATTACTCTATTTTTCATAAGCCCCCAAAAGGATAAAATTTATATCCTCTTGAGGAAGTCTTCTAATTTTCTCTTGACAGGTTTCCCTCCTCGTACTAACACTATTGCTTTCATGTACAATACCAATGCAATTATAAGTAACAATTACATATCTTATAAATTTTCTACCTGCATATCCTAAGATTTAGCTATACAACAATTCCATTTTAAATTTTCAATTCATATTCCACAAACTACAAGTGCATAACATTTACTTAGTAGTGACAATAAAACATAATGTAGAAATGAGATACAAGATTATTACAACACAATCACCCTATTTTTCACCTGCATTATATCTCGCCATCATATTTAGGAAAACATATAACAAATTAGGTTTGGTTTTGATCACATGTGAAGTGGGGTCTTACACCCTAACATATTTTCATGAGCAATAGAACCCATTTCAAGCTCCAATAAATCCATCCATCTGAACCCGCGTCTTTGGAAGTCCTTGAAATGGGTATGTGTAACACCCCTCCGTTTTGGATGTTTGGATCGGCAAGCGTTCTTTGTATCGTGATTATGCTCATGATGTATTTGTGAACTAGTGATTATTTAGTCATGGTACATTTTAGTGATGTGCATGTTATATTATGATGTGATGATTGTGTCTGAACATGCTTTGACTTTGGAACTTAATTACTTGTGATCGTGATTGTTAAACGATGTGAAGTTATATGTTGATGAGATGTTCTTTTATTCCGATGTTATCCTTATGACATGATTTGGAGTAACTTAGAATATATTTGATTTAATGATGTTTATGCTATTGAGCATATCTCTAATGTTAGATGTGTCAGTTAATGATACTGTATTGGTGAAAGGGGCGGATTGTATCACTCGCTTGCGAGTGCCCTACAATTCAGAGATTCCCTCTTCATGGTGTGTTTGATCATAACATACATATATATTTTTTATTCGACATGTTTATTCTTTGCTTGAGGTTGGTAGAGTACATGGAATCGGCCCACACAGTTTTTCACAGTCAATGAGCGTGTCTATTTACCAATGGTAATTGATTGGGAGATAGTAGCTAGGTTTTCTAAGCCAAGTCATCACCCTAGTCATAACGTGTTGTCGGGTTGTTGTCGGGGTTAGTCGTTTTAACTTGGTCAGTTTCCCCTTGAGTGTTTATTTAATTTCAAATTTTAAAGTTTATTAAATGCTAGGTGTAGTTTAATTAATGATTAAATGTGTTTAGCAGCAATGTTGAAATGTGATTTATTTGATGAAATTAATAAAATAATTATTGGGTTATTGATTGATTTGATTAATTAATAAACTAGATTTAGTTTATTAATTAATTAGATTAATAGTGATATATTAAACGAAATAGTGATTTTGGCATTATTGTATATCTTAATTCAAATGAAATTGAAAATGGAAGTTATATTGGATATTTAGGATTTAATTAAAATCTTGTCTGAATAGTTACGATTGAATTAAAATAAATAAATAAATGAGTGACTATTAATTAATTAGTTAATTTAATTTAATCAATAAAATAATCTAATCATGGATTAGATTTATTTATTGATAAATTAAATTAAAATAATTGTGCTAGCATTAGTAAATATTGAGATCAAATCAAAAATAGAATTATTCCTTGCATTCCTTTTTGAAATAAAATTAAAAATGATTTTAAATGTAAATTGGTAAATTCAATTTTGTGGAAGAAAGAAAATTTAATTAGCATTTGGGTTGCAAATAGATCTTTGTTTCAAATTAATATTATGCAAATTGTAATAGGAAATAGAAATTGTTTTATTAATTTTGCAAAAATGAAATATCTTCATTTAGCAATAAGTTTGGTGGGTGAGTCGATTTTTTAGGACTTTGTGAAATTTGGGAGAAGGGCTTGCATAAGGAAATTAGGATTTTATTTTAATTTTAATTTTGATAATGGAGGATGGAAATTGGAGAGCGAAAAAAAATTCTTGTTTTGGATTTTGGTGGAGAGCTTAGAGGTGGCTAAAATTGTGGAGTTGAAGGAGGGCTTGGAATTCTCCATTGTTGAAAGCTTCCAAATTTGGAGAAAACACAAGGTTCCATCATTTCTTCCTTCTACTTCTTGTTTCATTTTGAATGGAATTTAAATGATTGAAAATATAGTTTTGATTCAATGGAAATCCATAGAAATGCTCTCAAAATTGCAAACTTGTAGTTAGATTGGGAAATGGAAACCAAACAAGAAATTTACACCAAGAAATAGAATGAAAATCAAAGAAAAATCCATTTTAGAACTAGATTTTGAAACCCTTTTATTGTTTTAGAAAATAATTTCTATTCTTGCAAAGGATTTGGATTATTTTCTCTGTTTGAGTATGAAATTAAAATCTGGGTATATATATTTGTTATGTTGCAGAAAATTTTAGATTTTTGGGTAAAACCGAGGAAAATCTTTGTATTTTCATTTTTTTTTTTTTCAAAAAAGAAACAGGAATAAAATATTAATATTTTTATTTGCGGTGGGGTGGGAGGCCAAACCCCACTTGCTGGCATACAGTAGGAAGGCATTGTCTTGACACACAACCATGTCGCCGCCAGTGGAGCCTTGTCTTGACGCCTGAGGCTTAAGCCACTAAAGCGCAGGAGGTGGTAGTGTGTTGGGAGCTACAGGGCTCCACCACCATGAGTGGCTGGGGCTTTGTGTGCTGAGAACCCGACCCTTTCTCTGTGTTTAAAAATTTCCAAAATTTCTTTTAATTTTAATTTTAGCTTTATAAATATTGTTTTATATTATGAACATATAATATATATATAATATTTAATATTATCTATTATATAAAATATAATATATTTAATATATATTAAATTAAATAAATTTTAGTATAAGTTCAAAATATATTTAAATCATGGGGATTTTAAAATATGAATTAATTGAAAAATATACCACTTATTTAATATATTTTATTTAATGGGAGTTTAAATTTAAATTTATATAATTTATTTATATGCAAATTATATTTGGCATATTTAAATAATGTTAAATGTTTTAATTGGAATGTTAAAATGATCATGTGATTTTTATATTTGAAGAAATTGAGATTTTAAATAAATAGTCGTAATTTTAAAAAGAATTGGTTTCAAGTAAATTATTTAAATGTATATTAAAGACATAATTTGTATATGAAAAATAACAAGGAATTAAACATGATTAATTGAAACATATAAATTATTAGATATATTTTAATTAATGGGGTTTTAAATTATGTTTTGAACGGGAAATCTTGGAATCCTAAATGATCTTTTATGGGTACACATTTAGATGATATTTGAATATCAAAAATAGAACTTACTCTAAAATGATTATCGCATTGGTATTGGAGAAATGAAAGTTGATGTTGATCATGTGTATTATTTAGAATATTGAATTCGATTAATTTATTTATTTAATCCATGTTGTAATATAGATTAAGTGATTTAATTAACATTTAGTTAAATTATTGATGCGAATTTGAATTCAAGACTAATTTATTTAATCTAGATGTCTATTTATCAAAACGATCTAAGTATGGAAGACAATTAAGAAACTTAGAGATAATGAATGACTTAGTTCAATCAGGTGGTTCTAATCATTAATTATGGAACATAATTGAAGAGCTTAGGATTAGCGAATGATTTATTTAAATCAAGGAACTTTATTTGTCAAATGTTGGTTTGTTGATAATTTGACTTTGATTAATTATAGATTGATCAAGTAGAGTTGTATTATTGGTTTAAATTCTTTAATGTCGGCAAGAGGATTTATGTACATACTATTTAGTGTAATTGATTGGAATATGTTTGTGTTCAAGGAGAGATGAGTTTTAGTTGATTTACTTAATGCGGAGTTGAGATTAAGATTGAGTTATTTGATCTAAATGATTATTTACTAAAAGTTTAATTTATAGAATACAGTGGTTAAACTTAGAAGTAACGAATGATTTCATGAATCATATGAGAATGAGTTGTTTGACTTATTGCTATAAGAGTAATTTATTTAATCCAAATGTTTTATAAATCAAGTGGATTTATTTACAATATATGATTGTGAGACGTAGAGTGATTGATTGGTTTAATTCCAGTTCGATGATGTTATTTATTAAATGTCTTGATTTTGGAATAAGGTTGTGAAATTTAGAGTATGTGTTATGTTCTTTGCATATTTCTATGTTGTGGAAAGAAATGAGTTCGATTGATTGGATAAATGCAAGTCATGTAAACTGTGTTTGACTGGATTTAGGAAATCTGAACATTAGCGCATTTGGTTGCTCGAAATGTTTTTAGTGTTTATATGTACTTTCTCAATGTTGTGGGATTAGACTGATTGTATTGAAAGTCTTCCAGATAGAAGTTCATTTATTGGTATCGGTTGTGGTATGTGAGTCAACTTTTGTTGTGTCATGGGAAAATGTGCATAGTTACACCATGTTGTTTCACCCAGTTTTCACGAATGGGGATGGTGTGTGTCTCCTTTGGATTAGGAGAGGGTTATGTAATGGGTGCCTCCTTTGGATGGAGTGGTATTTTGTATTTTGTTTTCCTCCAGTGTATGGAGTGGATTATGTGACCTTGTTTCCTCCTGGTTTGGAGAGGGTCTTGACCTTGTGGTCTTTAGTGTTGGGGTGAATATCCTTGTTTTGTTACCTCCTTGAAATGGAAAGGTCATGTTATCTTGTTTCTTATTGTGGATTTCACCGTGTGGGTTGTCTTAGGAGAGTGGCTTGCAATGGGCGCCGGCACACAAAGTGGTGCCAGGATAACCCTTTGTAAGTTGGTTAATTCAGTGATAACTAAATTAAACTTTTAGAAGCTTAGGTTGCATCAAGCATTAAACAAGATAATTTGTGCCTCGCTCATGGGCCCAAGGGCTTGTTTTAGACTTGGGATGAGACGGGAAGGCCTGGAATGACAAGATCATCTATCTCATCTTCACGAGAGGTATTTGATCCCGCATAAGTGAGCATGGGTGCCGGGATTTCGGTAGAGGCCACCAGGATAACCCAAGGTGGGGCCAGAGCCTAGGAAGATTCCCAGAGGATATCCCTTGACAAGCTATGTGATGACACTCTTCCTAAGTTAGCAGTTTGTATATGTTATGTGTGACACTCTTGATCTATTCTATGTCT
>VDFB02181612.1:0-25426 GCA_007258455.2 Sequoia sempervirens
TATATATCGTAAGCCAATAATGTAAGCATACATTTGATATATATATGAGTACAAGCAAGATAGTATATAATAAACACATTATATTGAATGTATGCATATATATATGTATGTATGTATAAAATGTATATGCCTCTATGTACACATATATGTAGGTATATCTATATCGATACATCCATATGAGTGTGTCCATCTGACAATGTACGTGTGTATTGATATACATATACATATGGATACGTGTATATACTATATATATATATTTCCACATTCGATTCACATATAGCCTTTCACAATTACCATCATATTGATAAGTGTTTATGTGTGGTACATCTATACATGTTCATATACATGTCATTATATCCCATTGACATACATGTGCATATATATACACATACTTCCACATACATCCCACTTGTCAATATAATCATAATAGTATAAAAAATATCTCAAAATATCAATAGATAAAAATCACCCAAAATACATGCAATAGTAAAGAAGACTCTCAAATGGAGACATATCAGCTAAGGATGACTTACCATCTACCCACAAATTGACTCAACTTAGTCATTCTAATGTAGTGTGTGTATATGCTCAGATAGTTTGCTTTTACCAGTTACCCGACCAAGATCTTCTCCTTAGTGATACTTCCCCTCTGCTTGGAGGAACGAAACAATACCTACATCCACTAACACATGCACATGATAGTCAATTGTTCACAACATATGCAGTATACATAAACATCTCCTAAGTTATAATAATAATTCAATAACCATCCATTCACTTATATGTAGTATTTCTCCATGAAATAACATCAACTGAGATAACATCAAATGAGATAACATTCACATTGATAAAAAGGTACAAGCATAAGTTATTCATTTCCAAAATTCACATTACATTCATATTTACCCTATGTAGTAATAGTAAATAGTAACTTCACAATTGGGGTGTAACATACTCCCCCCTTATGAATCATCATCCTCGATGACCTTAGGTACTATTAAAACATAACAACTAACAACACATTGTTCAAACATTCTCAAAAGTATTAAGAATATGAGGAATTTTTTGTTGAATTTCTGCATAGTCCTCCCAAGTAACTGAGTCTTCTGCGTACTAGTCCCACTGGACTTTGCACTGCAAGAATTCTCTATTATGCAAGCATAGCTTACATTTTCCTAGCACCTTGATGGGCTCAAGAGTTACTACTCTGGATTCCCATACCTATAAAGTAGTCCAATCAATTACATGATTATCCCTTGGTATATACTTTTTAAGGTAGGACACATGGAAGACATTATGCATTATGGAAAGATTTGATGGCAACGCGATTCAATAAGTTGTTGGATTCACTTCCTCTAGAATCTCAAAAGGTCCAACATAGCGTGGGGCTAACTTAGAAGAATTTCCAAATTTAATGGAGCTTTTGTGAGGTTTCACTCTCAACAATACTTTATCACCTAAGGGAAAATTATAGGGCACTCTCTTAGCATCAACATAGCTTCTCTATCTATCGTTAGCTTCAGCTAACCTTTGCTTAAAAATCCTACCTTTTTCATCCATTTTAGCCAACATTTCTAGCCCAAGACTCACTCAATCCTCAAGTTTATCCCAACTTATAGGAGTTTGACACTTTCGGCCATAAAAATCTTTGAAAGGAGCCATTTTTATCATATAATGATAAGAGTTATTGTAATAAAATTCAACTAAGCGTAAGTAATCTTCCCACTTGTACTATTGATCCATGCAATACATCCTAAGTAGGTCTTCCAATACTTGATTTACCCTTTCCATTTTCCCATATGTTTCTTGATGATATGTTGAGCTAATATTCAATTGAGTCCCTAGTGTAGAAAATAGGGTTTTCCAAAACCTAGAAATGACTCATTCATCCCTATCTAAAATAATATTTTTAGGAATCCCATGAATCTAAACACTTCCTGCACAAATTTTCTTGCTATGACAGGTGCTCCATCAGTTAGGTTCCTGGGTATAAAATGTGCTACTTTGGTAAGCTTATCAACAACCACAAGAATGGCATTATGCTTATTCCTTGACATAGGAAATCCTTGCACAAAATCCATACTTATGACTTGCCAGTTCCTCTCTGGTATATCATGTGGGTATAATAGGCCTACAAGATTATGATGCTTAGCTTTTACCCTTTCACACTCAAGACACCTAGCCACAAAAATAGCGGCATCTCCTTTCATTCCCTTCTGGAAGTATAATGGTTTTACATTAGCCATCATTTTTTGTCACTCCAAGATGTCTAGAGTATGGTGCTTCGTGTATTTCCTTCCATACCATATTTCTTAATTCTTTTACATTAGGTACATACAATCTACCCTTATATCTAAGTAATCCATTAGGTTCAAATTGAAAACCTTCATACCTAGAACCTTGTGAATTATCAGTGAGTGCTTGCTTAACTTGCAAGTAATATTCATATACCTACTTTTGAATTACTTGACCATAAAATCAGTTTTGATTAATACCATAGAAACTGATGGCGATGTCTTGGAGCTTCTTCGTCAACAACCGGACACTTATGCGCCTTAATATAATTGATATTTAAAATAGTTAGCTATTAACTCTAACCATCGTCTCTATCGGCATTAGTTAGGTTGAGTAAAGGTACTTTAACCATTACGGTCAATTTTGGCATCTCGAGGGTTTTTCCTATCAAATCTTCCTCCACATTTGCAATCACGTGAACCACAAGCTGCTAATTATAAATCATTTTGATTAAACATAATTCCATTTCATAAGTTTTGACTTCCTAATTCACCAAAGCAATTGCGCTTACATCTTGCATTATCTCGCCTCTAACCATTCTCATGCATCACGTGATAAGCTGTAAAGTTACCTTTAGGATACGGTACTTTTTAGATTGGTGAAAGCAATTGGTTCATTCTCTTAAGTAAGATTCAGAAATCCTCTTGAAGAGAATTTAACAGGAGTCCATTCAAATCTCTTCGCCTTTTTCTTTTGTAGGAAACAATCAAAGAAGCAATATTCAGAGAATCTCACAAAAACTTTTGATAATACTAAAACCCGCTTGAGATTCTTTACCACCTCCGACCCACATTCTTGAAGTCAGACCCTCAATTACTACGCCTTGATCTTAGCCCCTAGATCTACAACTACGTTCGCATCTGTCCGAATCACATGACCCAAATAATGCCTATTATCTCGAAAGCTTACTCAGTGGGTTAGCAAAACTTCAGGGTCGCCCTAGAAGAAACTATGCGACAGAGATTATGGGGAACCTAATTGCATGAAGTGAATTTCGAATAGGCATTTTGCATGGCTAGTAGCTAACATCACCTAAACTACTAATTTTTTTGCTAGGGAGGAGAAAGGATTACTAAAAATAGAAATATTAGAAAGTGGAAAAAACTGGATGATATACCAAACTAACAAGAGTTATGAAACATTCAGATTGGCATACACTTGAATGTTGATGACAAATATTGAACTACACAATATGTTACTGTAATTTTATGCATAAATGTTTCATGAAAAGGTTTGACTTATATACACTCTCAAGAAGGAAAGGAAACTTTCACAAATTTAAAAGGTTCATATGCAATTTTAAAACACAATTCATAACCTACATATTCCCACTTTTGCAAAAAAGGCATGATACAAAGACAAAGTTATAGAAAATAGAAAAAAATTCACAAATAACTCTATCAATCACCTGGTAATGCACAATTCTTGCAAGAACAAGAAGGAAAAATAAGATCATCAATGGTTTCCAAGGTAAATTATGTATTTCATACTCCAAAATTTTTAGTTACAAAGCATGCTCAATATTGTAGCAAATGAATGTCAAAGTCAGAATCTCCCAAAATTGCATAAAAATAACTCATTATAATGAAGTCACATAGGTGACTATATCCCTCAACTCCCAATAAAAATCCATCAAAATAGGACCCAGAACTTTATGGGTCGGATGAAACAATAAGGCCTAAAATCTAGCACCTATATTCTCTCAAAAAGAGCTCATGATGGATGAAAAAGTCATGCAAGACTTAATCAAACCATAACTACTCCTGAAAATGCTCAAAATGGAGTCTACATGCCTAAATTTTCTCCCATGTTTTCCAACTAAAAATAACTTCCCTCAAATGTTGTCATGTCATCAATATAAGCATATCTCTTGTTTCATATGTTGCAAACCTCATGACTTAGTCATATTGATATATGTCTCTTTTTTTGCATTTTAAAAGATAATGATTTAAATCAAATGATTTATAAATAGTCATTTAGATTTAACCATTTACAATATAGAACAAATGCAAAAATAAAAGGTCTCTCATCGACCATGTATCAACATAGACAAAATTATTAATAGCCAAAGGTGAATAAAAAAAATGTCTAAGTTAAAATTTACATTCGAAATGCCTAAGTCATAGGCATGAAAGAAAATAATGCATAAAGGTATTAGTTGCATCATATATTTTGTAAAAGACAAGGAAAAAATTCTATATCCCTATTGGCCTCTACTTAACTTAGGGTTTCAACCTTAAAATGAAGGCAAAAAAGGAAAAGTATTATCTTTTGCTTCATTTGAAAGAAGCTTCAGGAAGAAGCTAATACCGCCGCCATGAAGGAAGAACTCTATAGAAGGGTTTCATTGTGGATTTCACAATCACAGAGGCATCATTTCTGTAAAACTTCATTTAATTTTTCTTCATAAGAATACTAGTAAGTGTTCTTAGAAGAAAATTTTGAGGAAAAGTCTTCATTTTTTGTTTCTCAGATTCTCCATGGCTACAGCCTCATGCTTTTTCACATCCATTTAAATATGTTTATTCTTTGTTCTCTGTGATTTTTCTATGGTTGTAGTCGTTCATCAAGTTTTGAAGATGAAACCTTTTTTGGAAGGATTCCTTAGAGGTAAGCTTTCTATTTGAGAAAACTTTGATTTTCTTTCTTAAATTTTGAAGATGTTGAGTTTTGTACATTTGATTCACCTCTGTCATTATTCAAGTCTCTGGAAATGGTGATAAACTGTGTATTTATCTTAGCTTTCATACTTGGAAGAAACCTTTTAAGGGTTTGTTCTATTTGCATTCTCCAGAGCTAGACCTTCTACCTTTTATGGCCATTGTGATTCTATGCACATTTTTGTGCCTCTAAGTGAAATACACGATGAAGTTTTGTATCTATAGATCCATTTTTAGATCATGGCCAGTTTAGAAATTGGGGCTTTTCCATTTGATCTTTTCCTTTAGCTTCTCATTGTAAAAAATGACTAAAAACAATATAAGACCCATTTTATCAAAACTGGGTCAAGGGTTTCATTATATTTTATATTTTGAAGCTATAAACATTTTCTTCCAAATTATGGCCGAGGGTTTCATTTTGAGTTGAGTTCCTCATGCTTCTATTTATTTCATTTTTTGTAGTTCACCGATGGATGTTGGCTTTCTAAGTTGATGCATATGGGTTTATTTATTTCCATGGTGGGCTCTATTTTATTATACTGAAACATGGATCTATCCTTATCAAAAGTTGAAAAACTTTGTTTTGTCATTCATTAAATCACAGCCTTGGATTTTGTATTTTTTTAGATTATGTCATGGCTAAATAAAACCCTATTATCATGATTCAAGGCTTGATATTAAATATTTAGAATTTAAAAGATGCAAGTATAAATATGAATGCATTAAAGCACTATATTTATATTGTGTTGCTTCTTTTTTCTGTAATAGCAGTCTAGCTTTGATTTTTCTCTTCATAGCAATGATTATTTGCAATTATGTCACATGTTGTCCTTCACTTGAGTTTACCCAAAATACCCTTTGATTGTCATGGGGAACTTGTAGCCTACATAAATGCATCATTTCTTCTATTTTTTATACTGATGCTAAATACAGATTTTTAGATATTTTTGTATCTTATCTCTAATGAAATGGCAGCCATTGTATGATTGTTATTGTAGACTATTACTCTATATTTTCAATGTATCAATGTTTGCCAAAAAATGCACCTGTATGAGCACACAACAAAACATGATTTCTTTGCTATCACATCAAAATTATGTGCCTTATTTTCCATGAGATGACATCATATTTTAGGCATTCTGTCAAACAGTTCCTTATGCTTAGCTTTTAGATACTGTAATCCCATTGAGTATTCATTATTGTTTATGACGGTGAATCTAAGAATTTCATACTTATGAATGATGAATGCATCCTCAATTGTATTATGTTGTCATGGAAAGCTTGACAAGTTAATTTGATCATAACACAAATTGCAAACATGTTGGGCTCAACCCTTGTGGGAGCCACATTTATCCCACATGTAAAATGATGGATTAAGACAACAACTTAACTTTCCCTATATCTGCACATCAAACAAACATTAGGAAAACATGTGTACATTTTAGGTGTGTTTGATGGCCTCAATGGTTTTATGGGACACCTAAAGTGTACAAAGCTTATTTAATGCATATGGAGATCAATATATATGTGCATAGGTGTATGCTCATGTATAGTTGGAAAATTTTCATTGCTTAGAGCATTGCTCTAACACCATTGCTTTTGTCAGATGCAAGACTAGGAGTGGTATGGAGCTAGGGAGGAAAAAAGTAGCTTGGGACAACAGTAGAATAAGATGACACATCAGAACCAATCATTCACAGGAAATGATTGGTTTTCTTCTCTATATGCACATTTATTTTACCTATCCATGTATATTCTTTTCTTTATCTGCATTGAATAGGTTAAGTCAATCTCATGGCTTGTGTGAGATAATGTACACTTATACATTCAATAAAGATTACTTTGTTTAGAAAGGGAAGATTTGAATCCTTCTTTTGTTACATGCATGTGTATGAATGTAATAATTTTTAATTGTAATATTTTATGGATTGTTCCATTTATACATTTGAATGTAATGTAGGAAAGTTAATAAAATGCACCCCATTTTCTCAATTTAAAATCAACAAACTTAATCTAATTGAGCTATGAGTGAAAAACTGGTAACAATACCCTCTTTTAGAAGAATGTACACTTAGATAGTTTACCATACAACCTATGTTATCTTAGACATTGTAGGACCATTTCTAAATGCTTGCAATGTTCTTCCTCATTTCTAGAATAAATCAAAATATCATCTAGAAATACTAGTACAAATTTTTCAAGGTAATCCATAAATACACTATTCATTAGGTTCATAAATGCTGTAGATGCCACTACAACAAATCCCTGTGATTTGCTCCATTTTTTGCTTCTAGCCACTATTTTAATGTATTTTTTTCCAATTTTTTGAAAATGTCGGTGCTATTTATCGGGATGGCACTATTCTTGGTGTTTATTTGCGTTGATCAGGACAAGTTGACGCTAATGCGCTACTTCGCGTCAACATTAGCGTTGCCTTTAGCGCTGATATTGGCTTTGAGTGTGGCGCCACCGTTAGTGCCGCATTTGGCTCCAAGTTTAACTTTGATTTTAGCACCACTTTTAGATCCAACTTTAGCTTTGAGTTTAGCTTCGGGTTTAGTGCTAGTTTAGACACCCCTATGTCAAAGAGACTTATTTATATGTCTCATCGAAGATGTAAAACAATGAAATGTCAACAAGATATGGGCATATCAAGGAGAGAATCACTTACGTCACATTGACAAGGTATATCTACAATTGATCGATGACACACAACTCTTGGATATAACGAAGTAATGTCAATGAGACATTGAGATATCAGTAAGACAGATAAGATTGTCTCATTGACACTCCTCAAGTAATGATCAAAAGAATACACCACTATACTGCCAGGAAGGTGAGAAACATATATGGTGAGCGGTATACACCGTAATATCGCAGCAAGAAGCCTTGAGCAAGGCGGTAGTGCGGTAAACAACAGAAGGGAAGGGAAAAACACCATCATACCATAGCGATAATCATGAGTCTCCCTGACATGGAAAAGTTACACTGATATACAAAGAAATACCACTGAAGGAAAATGTCGATGAGACAGTGGCATATCGGCAAGAGATATTAACTTGTCTCATCGACACCGGCAACCAATATCATAGGAACATAAGATCTAATGTCGATGAGACATTGAGATATCAGTAAGATAAATAAGATTGTCTTATCGGCACTCTTCAAGTAATGATAGAAAGCATACACCGCTATACCCGGGAAGGTGTAGGCAACGCCGTAACGGTAGAAGTGGTATACTACCTAACCTCCCAACAAAACCTTGAGCAAAGCGGTGAGTACGGTAAATAGCAAAGGGAAGTGCGGAACATGCGTCGTACGCCGGTAATGAGGCGATTGGTAGTATGGTAATCATACAGCATCATTACAATTTACAACACTAAATGCAGAAAATCACATCGGTCCTGATCTTTTTGAATATAGCCCGCAAAATGCTCTAAAACTCTAATAAACATGCTCTAAAATTTTGTATATTTTATTTTCAGGCACTTAGCTGCCGAATGGAGTTTTCAGAACAATAAACATATAATAAATCCTTTATTTGAAACCTTATTTTTTAGGCATATCCTACCAAAATGGAAAAGTGTTTCAATAAATAATATGAGAGAATAGAGTAAGGAGATGTGTGTGTGATAGGAGAGCGCCAGGATTCATTGTTGTTTATCTCATTCCTACTCTAATCAACAAAGGTTACAATTTACCGGCACTCTTTGTTTGTAATCAGTGTTGGTGGCGAGATGTTTTTTCAATCTCAATTCAACCGGATCTTTGAAGTATCAATGTATCCTATATAGGGTTTAGGATGACTTCTTTTAATCTTAAAAAATAAATCAGATGCTTTTGAAGTATCAATGTGTCCTAAATAGGGTTTAAAATAATTTCTTTTAATTTAAAAAAATAAATAAATGATGTATTTTCCTATGTTTAGATAATGTGGAGATCTCCTAAATCTGCCCTAGCACACTGTCCTCTTTTGAACTGTGTTCATTACTCCAAATGCTAGGGTTTTGCATTTGACATCTTTAATATATTCATGACCGTGGCTTTTAAATAGATCTTAGTCTTTGATTTAATCCTTATCATGGTAACCTTTTAGTTCCATAATCCACCTTCAATCTCTTCTAAGAGCGTTGTCTTAAGCTAGACTGCATAGTATGCATATAAAGCAAGTCCTTCATACCTGCCATTGTTCCAAACCACCACTCACTGCCTTGCTTAAAATGTTGCCTCCATAAGCACAATAGCATGTTTAAAATCATGGTTGCCACAGGTGATTAACATTTAAAAGATCACTACTTTCATCCAAGATACAATGAGATTTTTTGTCTTCGACTTAAGGCATTATGCAAGATAACTTGTTGAATTTTTTTGTTTAGTAATACAATATGATTTTATTGCATTTCTTTGCTTTGCCTAGCGCCTTTAAAATTTCTTACCATCAGCTGCAATCTCAAACAACTCACTAACTATCACTTGAAGATTCCTTTCATGAGAATCCTTGTATAAAATCAAACTATGCCCTATAGACTGCCTACTTACTAATATAGGGGACTCATTGTTTCATGGTATTTTGAGTTTTATTTAGAAGGGGTTAATATGTGGCATTTTTATGTGCAGGAAGAATAAATTGTGATGCAATGTTTGGGAAAAAATGGATTGTACCTTGAGTTGGTCTAAAACCTTAAGGTGTTTTAAACAAGGCTCAAAACCTAAGTGTGAAATTTCCAAATATCCAACAAAGGAAGTTCCTACATTCTAAAGATAAAATCATAAATCTGCTTATCCAGTTTATGATCCAACCTAATATCTTTGATATCTGATAGAGAAAGTTTGTACATTCTAAGATAAAATCATAAATTTGCTTGTCTTTGTACAATCGCTCATTTGAATTGTTTCTTAACAATTTTAGGGCCACTTCCACGTACATATCTTCTTCTTTTGCTAGTTGAACGCTCAGGATCTGCATTTGCTCCAATCTCCATCTAAAATAAGCAACAACATGCATTAATTTATGATTGTACCTTGAGCTGGTGTGAAACACTTCTGGGTGTTTTTGCTCCGAAGAAGAACTTGTGTGTAGGAATTTCCAAATATCTAACAAAGGAAGTTCCTACATTCTAAATATATATTCTATGAAACATTCCTTATTTTCTATGAAACAGTGTATATACTCTTGTAGTTGTAAATATTCTTTTACCGTTATGTCTATTAAAGAAAACATAGTTTGAATAAAAAATGCTTCACCCTTTTTTTGTAAGTGAGTATGTGAATTATTGTTTAAGGAAAAATTTTACAGTGTTTACATTTTCAATTTACTAGTTTCAAATCTTCATTTGCTATGTATATAAAATTGTATGTTCTCTTTATCTCTAATGACATAAAACAGTAATGTCATTAGAATCAAGGTTTTCAATTTCAGCACCATCATTGTCCACACTTTTCATATCCTGTTCACTTTTATGTACAATCATCAAAATTTTATTTTTATTTCTTGTCCCAATTAATCTTGATTCCTTTCAGCACAACACAGTAGGTTGCATGTTAAATTTCAAACATTTTCTTTGCATTTTTTGCATGCTTGGCTTATTTTCTGGAATTTGCATCATTATGTATAGATTTCCTTATGAGATATCTGATAAAAAATAGAAAGTAAGAAGTACATGAAACACTTTGTCATGTAGAATGTATGGTGAATACCCTATGTCTTTTAGATAAGTGTGCAAGTGAAATAAGACATAAATGATTGAATATGATTTTCTACTATACAATTGTTTTTTTATGCAGAGGTTGCAACAACTTCTCATGGATTAGTTTTGGCTAAGAAACAAGGTGTTTCTAAACTATGGCTAGAGGGGGACTCTCTTAATGTGATTAATTGTCTCATGATGAAATTTCCTCCTTCATGGTCAATTTCCAATTTTATTAATGACTCGATATCTATTATTAACTCTTTTGAGGAGATCAAAATCACACATGTTTTTCGTGAAGCGAACATGATGGTTGATGGGGTTGCCAACGTGGGAGTGGCTGAGAGATTTTAGTGGGATTCTTTTGAATCGCTACCTCTTAATCTAAAGTGTATTTCTAATGATGACCAACTAGCTTGTTTCTAGGAGAGATGTTCTCGAGGAAAGGTTTTTCATTATGATTTTAATTTGGGTTTTGCACATTGACCCTTTGCTTTTTCAGTTTCATTATTCTTTCCTTGGTTTTCATAGAAGGATGGACTAGTAGTTTTGGTAGGGTTACTTGGAATGATAAGCCCACATGTATTGTGGCTGTTTGTTGTATTGTTTTGAGTAGAGCTTGGTTCATTTTACTTTTTCATTTCTTCTAGGTGTTCTTGGGTTTTCGTTTGTTTCCTGTCACTATGGGTGGTGACCGTTGCAAAATTGAGTTGAGTTCCTGTGAAGAGTTTTAGAAAAATGCTACTATGTGGGGGAGGCATGGAATTAGAGTGCTCCAATTTATCTTGAAATTCAGAGCCCAGTGCCAATGGATTTCTTTGTGAAAGGATGGAATGGGAGGTCTCTATGTTACTAGGGCATTGAGTTTCAAATTGAAGAGGATTTTATTGCGGAGGTAACTGGTCTTTCAGTTGTTGGGAGAAAGTTTTTCAGATACAGGGGAGCAACTAAGAAGGCTTTTGCAAATTTCTTTAAACATGACGAGAGGAAGAAGGTTAAGGAAATTGGAAGTGGAGGTTATGCTAGGAAGTCCTAAACTGGAGGGACTATTTAGCCCATTGTACTTCACTTCACTTGCTGAAGGTATATTGGCAGTTTATGTAGACATCGAAAATATATAGATTGATTGCACACTCAATCCTGATCCACTACTGTGTTTCATCCTGAATCATCCTTCAGTCTAACCATTTAATCTAATCCCCTTATCTGATTAAATTCATCAATATTCCTCTCTTAATTAAATAAACCAATTATCTAATTAAGTCATCTCTTCTCGATAATTAAATTAATCATCTTGATTCCTGTTATCGTTTTAATTAAATAATCAATTTTATTTGATTAAATCTCTAAGTCTATCTATTAAATTAAATAAATTAAAGCCTTATTTAATTTAATCTAAACATCAGCTCCTTTTAATTAAATAAATCAAAATATTTATTTGATTAATATCTTATCACATTCTTCTCATTATTTGATTTAAATAAATCCTAAAATCTAAGTCAAATAAGTCACATCATCTAATATGCTATTAAATTAATTGACCCTTGATTAATTTAATCTCTTATCATATCCCATCCTCTAGATTTTGCAACTTGCACATGAAAATAGATTTAATTGATTTATTAAATCTCGATTTTCCTCACAAGGCATCTTTGAAGGAATATTCCCAAATTTGAATTCAAAAATGTGAGTTGACATGTCCTTCCAACAAGGCAATAACTCCACCTTACATGTCCTTTGCCTTGAGCCAAGTGGCATTTATTGCTTTCTTTCTTCCCCCCTTTCAAGTCATTTCAACAAATTTGAAATTCAAATTTATGCATTTATTGGCACAATCCTCAAAACTTGTTCAACCTTCATCCTCTCACATGTTGACAAGTGGCATCATATCATTGGTTGAATCTTTGTCCCACATTAATCAAATTTGGACATCTCTTCAACTTATCAGTCTATAAATAAAGAGCTCATATCCTTATTTCATCATCCATAATTTGAATAAACTTA
Source organism: Sequoia sempervirens (assembly GCA_007258455.2). Lineage (NCBI taxonomy): Eukaryota > Viridiplantae > Streptophyta > Pinopsida > Cupressales > Cupressaceae > Sequoia > Sequoia sempervirens. The sequence continues at coordinate 12,647 of VDFB02181612.1, forward strand.
CTCTACTCAAATTCATCTTCAAGCATTTGCAAGATTCATCCATCCATAGCTAGCTTATGCAGGTTTTCATCTTGGAGCACATTTGAATCTTCACAAAAGTGGATCACTCATCAACACTCTTCATCATCTATCAACATTGCATCATTGGAGTTGGGAAAGGGCCAATTTTCCAAATACGAAATTAACAATTTCTATAAAGCATTATACGGTTGCATTGCTTTCAATAGGTTAATCTACTTTTCTTGTTACTTTCCAATTTATCTTCTTCTCTTCATTTCCTAATTTTGAGTTTGTTAATGGATTTCATAGGGAGATACTTGTTCCAGCAAACGATCCTAATGTATTCATTTGTTGTGTTTTGTAGGTATTTTGGATTAGGGTTCACAATTTACACTCACCATTTTATACTCTTAAATCATTTTAGGCATAATGTTTCAGTCTTGTTCCCTTTTTACCTGTTACATTCTATGGAGAAGAGTATTGAAGACCACAAAAAGAACCCTAAGAAGGAGGTTCTTCATCAAGGGCTTATATGTTTGATTTTTTCTCATATCAAGCTAAAGTTGATCTCAGTCTCCCCTAAAACTCCTGGTAAGAAGGGAGTTAAAAATACAGTGGAGTATGAAACAAGGGTTTCTACATTGGTATAGATAGATTAGAGTGGATTCGGAGAGGAAAGAGTGAATAGCAGGGTATATACTTGTTGATGAAGGAGGCTCTGAGGAAAGGGATGATGAATTGGAAGAATGGGTAAGGGCTATGAGATTGATGTGGAGTTGTAGGAGACTATGGCTAATTCTGTTAGAAAATATTCAAAGGGGAAAACCAAAGGCATGAAGAAAGTTAAAGCTTCTTCCAAAAGGAAAATTGAGGTGGTTGCCCTTGGTTCGAATGTGAATCTTGCATTGTCTTTTGGAAAAGAGGGTTTGAAGGTGTAGAAGGCCTCTCTTTGCATGTGACTAATACAATCTTAAAGTGTTATATATTCCTCCTAAATAGATGGTTAGATATATTGCAAGCGATATGAAGATGATTGTCTAACAGTAACCTTATAGTTTTACGTTATGTTATTTTACTTAATGAAGATGTATGTGCATGCAAATTATTGTATGAGATTCGAACTTATAAGATGAATTTGAAATAAGATAATTGTTGTGTCGTATTACATTGGAAGAGTAATTAGCTATGTAAATGATTCATGAATAAAGTTACAAAGATTCGATTTACAATTAATGTTGTTTATTAATATGTCTAACTGTGCTTAATTATGTTGTGCAGGAAATTAAATGAGTCGATGTGGGATTAACATTAAAGGTCGAGAAGATAACGGTGCTAGCATGAGAAGGGATAACCATCAAGTGCAAATCAAAAGACTTCTTGTTGAGGATATAAATTTAACTCCATCTGAGACCTAAAAGCAAGTAGAGTAAATGTATTGGAGGGCTAAGGAATCAAATATGCAAATAGGAGGATGGATAAATATTGGAATCAAATCAAATATATCTTTGGGAAGTTCTAAGTGTAGCCCTATTTGACTTAGAAGGGTTTGAGGTTATATTTTTGATTGGGTGATTATGTTTGAGTAGAATCCAATTGTAGGACATGTGATGTGAGTTTGGTTGGGGTTGGAACCCTTGGTTAGGATCAAAATTCGTATGGATTCTTGTGTAGGTTTTAAAAAGGGATTATTGAGTCAATTTCCTTGGTTTTTGAACAAGAATAGACCCCTAGGACCTATACCTATGGGTTTGGAACCTTTTTGACATGTGAACTTGTCCTTGGAGTGTGAAAAGACCCCTCAAAAGTCCACATTCATGAATGTGACGAATTCAAAAAGTGTTGGGGCTTGGGAAGTGTGACTTGTAACTCTCAACTTCCCACTCCCCAAAAGTTCTTGGAATTGGCACAAGACTCACACATGTGTGAGCACTTGTGGGAAAGAGTGTAGGTTTGGAAGATTCCTATATACCTCAAGAAGATGGAAGATTTGGGCATTGCCCACTTCTCCTCTTGGAGAACTCTAATGGAGATAGTAGAGAATGATCAAGATGGCTTGGCAGAGGAAAGAAGGTTCAAGGAGTTAGCCTCCTCATATAAAGAGATAAGTATTCTCTCCTACTACTATTTCCCTTTGTTATTGGTGGTAAGGATGTGAAATATGGAATGAATCATGGTGGAGAATGGAAGGTAGAGAACTTAGATACATTAAGTTTGTGCTATGTTAGTTTTATTTCTTTGTAAAAATGAGAAAAGACTCCATTTATCATCATGGAGCTAAAATAATTCCTTGCTCGGGGGTATGGCTAGAGCCTACGAGGCTCCATGACACTATTACGGTAGGGTGGAGAGCAAGCCTTAATCAGTTGTGTGTCTTTCATTGTATTTATTTAAACTTATTTGTAAAATGAAAAGCTAGCATTTGTTTGTAACATGAAAGAGAATGGAAAAGAACAGGTTGCATCCAAGGTTGTGATTCTTTAAAAGGGCTTATAATTATGTTATTAAAGATGGAATAGAGCAAGACCTTGTTCATGGGTGTGCAAGCTAATTGTCTTCCTAAATATTGAGGAAAGAATGTAGCTTTTAAGTAGATGAGTTTCATATCGATCAAGATAGGAATGGGATAATAAATCCTTGTACTTTTTGTAAAATACTATTGTAATATTAATACTTAGCATTTTGTTTTGGAAAGAAAATACAGAAAGCAAGTTTGAAATTGTTGGCATACTCTATGAGTTTGTAGTAAAGAGAAGGTGTGGTATAAAAGGAGATATATTTATTTGTCATTTAAGGAAAATATTATGTAAATTGAATTTGTACCAACCTTTTGTCAATTAGCACAATAATGTGTTCATCGAGATGCAAGAAGGAAAATGAAAGTATTGAGTTAATCATTTATGATTAAAAATAAATAAATAAATAAAAAAGAAAGTATATGCAAGGAAACCCTTATTCAAACCTTATTTTTGCCACCTATGTTCCATTTTATCTGTAGGTAGATACTAACTGTTTGTAACCAAGGAAGTGTTCGAGAGACTATATTTCTGCTCCCTGTTACCCTATTCATACTACAACTGGGTTTATAATGATTAAAAATAGAAATGGGCATAGAATGTCTTATACTGCATTACGTTCCTGTATGATTCCATCCCTTTTACCTATGAGAGAAAAGAAAACAAAGAGAAATATTGAATCTGCACTTTGACTGAATTTTCATAGCTCTTGTAGCTGATTTCTCTTAGGTCTAAATGTTTAAGGAATAGTGCGATAGCCATGCAAGTAAAAACAAGCTCCTGTGTTTGTAAGAATCAATAAAGAGAGTATAAATTATAATAATAATAATAATAGAATATTTAAATGTGCATCCTATAGTCATTACCTTCCTTCCCGTGTAACTTGTCCCCTGCAAGAGAGCAAGGAAGGCGAGAAAGAAATTGTTGTGCAAGAGAACAAACAAAGAAACAATAAAAAAAAAAAATGCTTTGACCCTCTCCTCTGTGCATAATGTGTTTCTGATCACCATCCGGTGCAGCACGACAAAAACATATCTTCTCAAAAGTATTTGTATTCAGTGGTGCCTGGGGATCAAGGCGCAGTGTACAACCATGTGAAGGCCAGCCTGCAAAAAAGTTAAACCTCTTTAACAAACAGAAAAGTCCAGCAAGAGAATATAAAATAAAATTTTACTTACAATTTTTTTTTAAAAAAAAAATGAAACCTACACAGATCTATATTTTGCAGATGAACGGTTTATAATAATAGATCAATAAACAGAGCTTCCCTATGCCTAAGAGTAAATAAATACATGAAAGAAAACCAGATTTTAAAGCTAATTCCTTGTCAAGGTAGGAGCGTAGAGGCGGTATAAGGAGCTGGAAATTGAGTAATGAAAGTTTCCCATCATAAATTTTGGGCGATGGGTAGGTAGTAGCTATCTCTTGCGTGGAAAATTTAGGCCTGCTAGCCATCACTTCTACTGCAATATGTTGGAGTTCACTTATCACTTGTCAATTCAAGAGATATTTTGGCTGGAGCAATCGATTTTAGTAAGTCCCTTCAGTATTAAATGAGATAGCACTGTGTAAGGCCCTATGGTCAGCAACTAGGTCACCACCTACCTCGGTAGCAGCTTTGAAACCTATACTATCACACCTCTTTTCATATAAATTTTAAATATGTTGGCACTATAGAATTCTATTGTTTGTAGCTGTTGTTATATTACTACTCGAATTATGATGACCATTTGTGGAAGTGATGGATGATGCAAGTTTTCTATACATGTCAGTATTCAGTCAGTCGCCTTGTTAGTGGACAGTGTGGGTTATGTGGTCTCTTAAATGGTCACAAAACTATCAATCATAGTTCACCGCATCTGCCCAAGCTCTTACCGGAATGAGTATGATAGACGCTACAGTCAGATTCATGGGTGATCAATATGTCTTGTCTTCATCAATACTGTTCTTGAGGGTGCCGTGCAGTTTTGGAGTGGTTGCACTTGAGTAAACGTTGGATATATATTGGGCTTCAGTAAAGTGTTGCCAGCCAATAGTTAATGTGTATAACTTCATCGAGTTTAGAATCTGTCTTGTTAATTTACCTAGGCCAAGTTTATTTATGGTGACCATAGTTTTTATAAAATTCAAACTATATGGAAAAACACACTATCCTCATCTGTAGATCGATCTGCATGTGGATGTATTCAATTAGAGTGACTTCCATCACTGGTTGAATGTTCGTCCAGTATTCCTAAAATCGCAATTCATTATGCAATGCCCTTGTCTAGTGGTCATGGAGTATAGTTGATATTTTTATTTCGCAAGGTAGAGTTCTGTTCAAATCCTAAAAGATAAATAAATTTAGCATTCAAGGATTGGCATAGCATTGGTTAAAAGCTTAGAAAATTTAAGAGTATGCAGGCTATTTGTTTCACAACAGATCTGCATATAGCTAACAATGGCATCGACACCCCCAGGCAGTCCTGTATGTGAGGCGATGTATCCTTCTTTGGCTCTTAAATTTCTCCTCATCGGTCTTGTAGGCTCATCAATTTATTATTTATTTGTTTATTTTTATTCCTCTTTGAAGCCACTACTTTAAAAAAAAAATGATGAAACAGAGGGCACCCATTTACAGATTCAGTGAATTAAGTTTCATCGTCTAAATTTTTCTTTATTTAATGCTTGAAATATTAAACGCATGCCCTTTGCGTGCTTATTCCCTAGGAATCGTGTTTAGTGTCTGGAAGGTGGGAGAACGGTTGAAAATGGGCACCATTCTCTTTAACCCAAATCTCCCTCCTCTCTTAAAAATTACCACCCCCTAATAAAACCTCCCTCCTTTATTAAAGTGGACGATTCCACTAGTTTTAAAGCAAAGCACTTTATACATTCTTTTAGAGTTACTTTTCCACTTTTGTGGTTAAGAATTATAATAATAAGGGAATCAATAATATTGGATAATAAGTAAATAATAGATGAAGATAAATATTTTATTATTTATTTACTTCTTTAGTAGTTAAGTCAGATTAATATTTTAAGTAAGAATAAATATATAAATAAGTTATTATTTATTTATTCATTTATCTTGTTAAGGACAAGTAATGAAGTAAATTAATATTAAGTATGAATAAATAATTAGGTATATAAATTTGATAATTAATACATAAATACGTCCTCTCCTCTCGCATTTGAGCTTCGAGTTTTGATGATGAGGTTGGGTACATCAACTTAGGTAAGGTGTCCCAAAAAAAAAGCGTTAATTAGATAATAATGCTATTTCTATTAATAAATTATGGTTTGAGTATAATTATCGTTGTTAATTATTTAATTGAAGATTATTTCATAAAGTTGAGTTAGTGAGTACAATAATAATAATAATAATAATAATAATGATGACAATAAATAGTAAAGTTATTATTAAAGTTATCTTTTGATAGAGGCAAGGTTACATGCCTTAGTAAAAATAAATAAAAAATTGTGGAGGCTAATAGGCACTATAGGCCACCCGATTAAACAACAAAATCATGTTCGGTCGATGTTCAAAATAATAATGGCATAATAGAAAAATAGAAGGAATTATGTTGTTACGTCGAATAAAGTTTAGCATTAATACTAACGTTAGGATCATAAAGAGTTTTTTTTTTATATATGTCAAGTTGAGGATTCAATGGAAGAGTTCTTGTTCAAGTTTGAAATCGACGTGGTAGCATAAGCATTAACACTATATCATCCAACCATTGGTATTAATCTAAATTTAAGTTTATAAACTAGGCCAAGAGAGAGTGTGACAACAATAACCTAGCCAACCAAATAGTGTTGTGTCTCATGTCCAATTTGACATTGTCTAATAAGTGTTGACGTTAGAGGTTGTGTTGTGCAATAAGGACGTGATGTGTAAATGTTGGTAAAAAAAAAAATTGTTACGTTTTCAAGGCTAAATTTTTGGGCATAATGGGAAAGGGTTTTCATCTACATGTAGTGATGAGGGTTTGAAGGGTTGTCATCCTGTGGGTGATGTGGATCCTTCAATTTTTTATTGTGTTCAGAATGCTTCATTGGGGAACCCTGTTCCTGGTAAGGATGGTTTTCTAGAGAGCTCCCTAGTGCAAGGGATTAAGGTGCCAATTAATTTGGGTGGTCAATTGAGTGGCCTTGATGATATGGGAAACTCTAAGATGGAGGTGAAGCCTAATGAGACTGGCCCCGTGGATATACAGGGGATTGATGCAGTTAATTGTTCTCATGATTTTTCTGTTGTGGAGAAGGAAGTGAAGAAGGAACGTTTGGAGGCATTAGTTGATTTGGAGAATCTGGCAGATAAGGAGAGGATAAAGGTGGATGTTGTGGATGTCAAGGATTCCCCAGCCGAAGAAGAGGATGAACAGAATAGGGATTGTTCTGATGCCCCTGTTGACTTGGAGCAGAAGGGTCAGCCTCCAGTTAACTAGGATGAAATTGACATGAATATGTTTTGTAGAATGGGTGAAGATGGGACTAGAAACCTAATTTCCCTGGTTAAGTAGTTATTTTTTGAGGTTAAAAAGCTTAATTTTTAGATGAAAAATTGGCAGGATGTTTGTGTTCCTATGCTAAGAGGTAACCAAAAGGAGTGGGAAATAAAAGGAAAAGTGAAAGCAATGCATATTAAGCTTGATAAGCTACTGGCGGATGCTGATTGTTTGGGGGTTTCTCATGAGGAAATAATTTCCTCTTTGGAAGTTATTGTTAATAAAATTTTAGAGGACATAATCGCAAGTCTAGAGGATAAAATGGGAAAGATGTCAGAGGAATTGAAAATGGTGGTCAATATCAACAATAACTCTTTGAAGACCACTACTATGGGTCTTTTTGTTTTGAATGAGAAAGTGTTGAATTGAACCAAAAAACCGCTTGACTTGGGTAATATGGAGGAAAGGATTGAAGAGATTAGTGGCTCTTACTTGGTGGAGAAAGTGAAAGCTTCTACTCTTGTGTTGGAGAAGGACATGCAGACGGGTTCGTGCCTTAGGACAAGGAGCAAGATGAAAAAGAGGGTTTTTTTTTTTTAGGAGGAGCTAAAGGATGTTATCAGTATCCATGAGGAGGTCATCAAGGAGAACATGGCCTCAGCTCATGTTTTAGATAATTTTCTATAGTTGGTGCTTCCTCTTTTGGTTCAACAGGTTTGCTGATGTTTTTTGCTTTAGGGTTTGTTGAAGGGTTGCTAATGTTCCATCTTATGTTAGCTTTTTGATTTTTTGGGTTGTTGGGCTTAGTGGTTTAATTTATCTTGCAACTTGGCATCATTGTAAAGGGTTTTGGGGCCCCTTCAAAACCTATTTTTCCTTATCAAAAATTGATTCAATCTAATTTTCTACTATACAATTATTTTTTATGTGCTTTTTACTTTTTGCATGTGGATTACCCTCAGAAAGAGACTACTTATCTTTTCTTAAATGAAGCCTTTACATTTCCTATCTATGAAAGGAATTTACTGCTTGACAACAGGTTTAGAACTTCATACAAATTAAGATTCTGCGGTAAAAGTCATCCCCACAAATGTTGTTTGGTATAGAATTATAATGGACAATAAAAAGCTTGCTGCTAGGAGAATAAAATAGGCTTTCACTTATCCAAGTACAACATAATACATTGAAGCATTTCAAAGCTTAGGCATTTGAACCTTAGTCACATAAATTAAAATGCAATATAATATCTCTATGTCTCACAGATGAACATTTCATATAACTAGATACCTTGTAAATGCTAACAATCGACTTATGGTATTCCTTAAGGCAACTGTAAGATAGGAATCCCCCCTAATTTCCAATGGCATGATATGCTATTACTTATCCAAGTACAACATAATATTATCAAGCATTTGAAAGTTTAGGCATTTGAACTTTTAGTCATAAATTAAAATGCAATATAATATCTCTATGTCTCTCACAAATGAATGTTTCATATAACCACATACCTTGTAAATGCTGACAATCGACTTATGGCATTCCTTAAGTCAACTGTAAGACATGAATCCCCCTTAATTGCCAATGGCATGATATACTATCAAACAAACACATTTATGAAAATTAATAACATTTGATTTTCACAGTCCACTATAGTTATGTAAAAATTTGCACACAGTTTATCCAAAAATCTTACTCACATAACATTTATGAAAAGGTCATTAGTAATTTTTTCTCACACAAAAAAATATCAAAATAAATTTAGTGCTTAAGCAATGTTGTCTCATCTATTTCCACCCACTTTCCTCTTAGTGATTTAGTATTTTTATGTCGTCTACGTCCTCTCTCCATGGCCTCATCTGTCAATAAAAATGCTACCACAAAATCTTTCACCACACTACCACCAAGAAGGAAGAAGCAACTTGTGGGACCGTGGTAAAAACTACTCTACCACACCGACCTGATGAAGGAACCACGGGACAGCAGTGGTCACCACACTACCGCACACCAATGGTAGAATACTTGTGGGAGTCACTGCAACACCGCTAGGAACAGAAGGAAGACTCACATGCTGCCACAAAAGCTTTCAATGCACTACTGCTGAGAAGGATGAAGCACCGTCTAGGACCCCGGTAAAACATACAATGATAGGTACTCAATTAGGCACACTTGGCGCCACCTTAGGTGCCCCAAACTAATTACATTAATGGCCAAAAGTTGGCGCTCAATTTGGCATTAAGGAAGAAATCAAACGACAAAAAAGGGAAAAACGTCGCACAAAGGAAGAAATCAAAATTTCAGTACCTCTAAAAATTTTTCAGCGGAAGTAAGAAAATCGAACAACATAAAAGGAAAACACCATGAAGGAAGAGAGCAGGATGCTATCAAAACTGAAGAGAGCATGAAATGTAATGCATAGAGGAAGTCCTGAGGAGAGTACACAAGTATTTGAATTTTCATAAGATTATATCAAATTTATTAAACATATTTAACTTTTTCTTCAATTGCGATAATATTTTTATTTTATTTAAGATAAATCAAAAGATACAAAAATCCAAATAAAAGTTCTTTCTAGCACCCTTTCATCACATCATGTCCTGTTTTAAAACAAAATAAAACCTAAGGATCAAAAGCCCTACCATAACTCAGCTTAAAACTATCCAACTAACTACTACCCAAACACCAGCTATTTACTATATTGAAACCAAAAATAGGGCTTAACCCCTTAAGCTTATACATCAACATCTAGCTTAAACACAGTAAACTAGTTTATGTGAAAGTTCCAGAAGCGATACCCAAATGCAATGGGCACATTTTTGTGAGCGACTTCACCTTTTTTCTCGCAAGAAAACCCTTCTTCTCACATAGTTCCTCTCTGGCAATGGCTTTGAGTCCCGATATTATCTCCTCAATCTCCATTAATTCAAAAAAACAATTTCAAAGCTTGCCACCCCCGTTCTACACCCTCTCTCCACATGGCTTTAGTTCTTCCTTCTGGACACCTAATGAAAGGGTGATTTATCTCTGCTACTTTTAGGTCCACACCTTCTATTCCTTCGCTCACAAAGCCTTTTCCTGGTATAGCCCTTTCCAGGATACTCTCCATGTTCACTAAGAAATCCCTATGCACCAACGCTTTCATCACTTTCCTTACAACCTCCACCAACTCTCCTAAGTCCAGTCCCCACGCCATGATTAGAGATTATATATCCATATTAGTCCAATATTTGTGCTTCAAATCTTTGAATCCATTACCCAAAATGATTTGCACAAATTGTGCCACCTTCACATCCTTGTACAGGAACAAGCCACGCAGTCTCTTCACCATCACTTTTCCATCAAAAGGATCCAATTTTCTCCTCGCTTTCAGAGTGAAGTTGGCCTCTATTTCTTCTCTGGTATGTTAGCCACCAAACTACTTCACACTGTTGTCCTAACACTCTCCTTACTCCTACAAACCAAGAAGCATTGAAGGAAATGCAAGAAAAAACTTAATTACATAGAAAATTGTCAGTCATCAACATTAATGCTGAACGTATGTCTAGCGTCGGCAAAAAGAGCTAATTCTTCAATAATTTCATAAAACATTCCTTTAATAATTTGTAAGTATATTTAATATGTTAAATGATATATTTTTTTTATTTCCTTGGAAAAAGTAAATGATTGCATATTAATTAGTTTAAAAGTAAATGATTGCATTTCTAGTTTTGGCTTCTAATTCATCCCATGTTTTACCTTCCTCCTCTTCAGAATCTTCTTCTTCTTCGTCCTCCTCTAACTCCACAAGAGATTCATCTTTTGAACCTTCCTCATTTGATTCCGATTCCTCTTCTACATCAGAAGGTTCGTATCCTCAATCTAATTCTTTTGAATTATCATAATTAGAATCACTAGCTTCCATATTCAAAAATTCCCAACCACCATCTTCAATAAATTTATCTGGATCATCAGTAATAGTCTTCAAAATTGGCCACCAGTTCAAGTTCATTCTACTTTCATAATACTTTATATCCATGAAAACCAAGCTCTCTAAATGGTATATCAAACTCTAGTTCAAAATATTTTAGATGAGGCTGCTCCTATAGCTCTCTTACTCGCTTGAAAAATCTTTGAAACTTTGACTTCTTAACATTCAAAAGATAAATGGAATTTCCTCAACACCCAGTAGAGCTATCCGAAAAAAGCTAACTAAAAGCTAACCCAGTTTTTTAGTTTAATAATTTAATTATAAAGTTTAAACTTTGAATGTTAATTTTTTTTATGTGTTCTTGGCTTATTGCATGTAGTGCCCCTCCAATTGTTACTATTATGTGTTTAGATTTGTATATGTGTTAGACAGTACCTTTACTATGATAGACCTTGATATTTGTTATTGTCTTATGATCGCTGGCTTTAGAGCGATGTGGATGTTATTTTGTGTTGAGATGATGCACTTTATGGATGTTATGTTTCATATTATGCTTTTGATTAGCATAGTTGTTAATATTGATATGTGCTTATCCGTTGATTAATGATGCTTTAATTTTGTCAGTCTTGATGTGACTATATAGGTGAAGGGGACGGGATTACATCACTCACATGTGAGCGCTCTGTGATTCCGTGATTTCTCTTCACGGTATGTTTGCTAAGTTTTATGCATATTCGACATTCATTTTGATTATAGGATTGCAAGTACAGGACATCGTCTCCACCTGGGTTCACAGGTTTGAGCGTGTCCATATCCCAACAGTTTTGAATATTGGGAGATAGTAACAGGGTTCCCTTGTCAAACCACAACCCTGTCATAGTGTGTCGTCAATTTGTGGCTTGTTGGTTGCTAAGTCTTGTCGTCCTTGGTGTTTTGATAAGTTATTATTGGTGGAAATTATATGTGAAAATTATTGATTGTATGTTTTAAATGTTATTTATTTATTTTAGAGTAAAGTTGTTAAAATATTTTAATTTAACTTAAGTAATTAAATTTAATGTAGTTGGTAAGTAATTTGATCTTTGTGATTAAAGTTATTTATCAAGTAAATAAATTAATCTATTAAATTTATTAAGTGAATAGTTAATCGTAATTGTAAAGTGCATAAAGTAAAAGATTTAAATCTATTTTGGAAATTAAATGGTGTTTTAAATTATAGTTATTGATTAAATAAATTAAATAGTTAAAGTTGTTTTGAAAGTGCATAAATTAAAAGAATTAAATTTATTTGAAATGAATTTTTGTTTTAAATTATTAAAATGCAAAATATCTTGGGAATGCATGAAAATATCTATGGTGTTGAAAGGGGGATATTTTGGAAAATTTTGACTAAGTGTGGAGAGAAAATATATATATATATCTTTAATTTATTTTTGGGTTGCAAAAATAGAAGGTTCTGGTTTTTCATCTATTTTGGATTTTGAAAGTGGAGATCTTGGAAGGAAGGAAAATCTGGATCTTGCAGGAAAGCTCAACTCCAAATCTCATTTTATCTTCAAGCTTCAAAAACAGGTTTTTTTTATTTCTTTATTGATAGAAGTTTTGATTTTCAATTTTGAAGATGTTTGTAAAATTTGTTGTGAGTTCTTGAAATTTTTTGTAGTGAAATCAAAAGAAAACAACAAAAAAATTATGACAAAACAAATTTTAACAGTAGAAATTTGAAAGAGGAACAAAAGAAATTAGAAAACCTAGTGTTTGGATTTGAAAGTTTTCATTATAATTTAGAAATTGAAATTTGTTGTGTAGTTATTTTTGTAGAAAATTTAAGAAAGCTTAAGATCCTTTGTTTTTTTTAACAATAGGAAAATTTGTCCAATTTGGCTGTTAAATGGGTTTCTGAGAAAATTTATGTGATATTTGTATCAAG
>VDFB02181613.1:0-20558 GCA_007258455.2 Sequoia sempervirens
CCCTTTTCTATAGTTGAAGGAAGAGGTCCCAATGGTATCCTTGGATCCTTTTCCTTGTTATCAGCTAAGGGTTGCTCTCGAGGAAGAAGAATATTCAAATTATGGAGAGAATCAAAGATCATTGTACCATCATTATGAAGCCTTAGATACTCTTTAGGAGGCTTGTTGTTATGAGGGGGATCTTGATATCCTATCCCCTTGGTATTTTCATCAGTTGGTAATTGCTCAAAGAGTTGATGTATTTCATGTTCTCTTGTTATGTTACATCCTTGTCTAGTCAAGATAGTGAAGCCTTTTCCATATGTTTCTTTAAGGTTGATGGGAGTGTTTGTTACTTTTGTATCATAAAATGGTTGAGTGTTTTCTTGTTTAGAGGAACTAGGTTCACCTGTCGTAGGGAACTTAGGTTCAATTTTTTTTTTAGGATGTAAGTAACTAAACATCTCAAGAGGTGGTATTGTAAGAAGGTCTTGTTGTTTCATGGATGGATAAAAGGATGCATTATCTTCAAGGTTGTCAAGGCAATTATTTAGGAACCTATTCATGCTATCATCATCTTCTCCAATGATGTCAACATCACAAGGAGGACATGCATTACGATTTGAAGGAGTAGGAGTGGGTTCAATGTCATTCAGATCAATTCCAAAAGCACAACTTGACACATCCACTAAGGACTTTAATGACATCTAAATCTTATTCAAGCACATATCCATGATGCAAATTTTAGATTGTACAAGATGAATGAAATTAAACTAGATGCAAAAAATTTAATGAAATAGCAAGTCTGGAAATAGAAATAGAAAGATAACAATAGAAAATAGAAAATTAGAAAATGAACTACAAATGACAGAAAATGTAGTGAAAAATATGCAACTGGACTGATTCACCCAGGGTGGCGAATGAGTCTAGGTAGTGATTTTCTTGAAATTTTTAAGAATTTTTAAAATGAATTTTATGCTTTATATATTTTCTAATGAAAATATGATATGAAAATGCAGAATTTTACTTTTTTCAATGAAATTAATAGCAATAATGCAAGCTAAATGATTTTTTCACTCATGAAAATGTTGAAACCCTAGAATGCAAATTAAACAATGCAAGATGCAATGCAATGTTAATGTAAGCTATTCCTAGGATGTAAATGTATTGTAAATCATAAATATGATGCTATAAAGTCAAGTTCACCAAAATGAACCAAAGATTTTCATGTGGGGGCCTCTCTTACACTTCTAGGGTTTTGGACCTAAAAGGAGAGAGGTACAAAATCTTAATGGCTCACTCAAGAATAATCCCTTGAGATTCCAATGCAAAGGAGATTGAAATTTTTCAAAGGGTATTTTCCTAAAGGCTAAGAACTAATAAAAGAGATTAACTACTAAATGTAAACCTAGAAAATGCAAGATGTTTGAAAACACAATGTGATATGCAAAAAGACCTAGAAATGCAAGTAAACTATAACAAAAACTTTTGAGATTGAAAGTGTGCACCTGGAGATTGGAAAGAGATGGAAGGGAGCTTTGGAATCCTAGAAAATTCACTGTTGATGCCAATTGGGACTCATATGCCAAGCTGGGTGACTTAGTCCTACTTCGGGAACGCTCTATTGAAACATGTTTCGAACAATTGGGTATTCAGATCTTCAAAATTCTTGTTTAGGCCTGGGCAGTGGGACTCATTCACTACTAATGGAAAATTAGTCCACCTCTAGATTTCTAGAAATTAAGAATAGGAAACTATAGCCTTTAGTCTGTACTTCTGCTCCTAGTTTAGGTTTGGGTCTGAAACTATAGAATTCAACCTATAGGTCTTCAAGATTCTCTTAGGGTTTTTACAACTTTGAATAGGTTTGATAATTTGTTGAAAACTTTTCTAGTCTTGCTCTTTGACAAATCTGCAACCTAGACCTGCAAATCACATGCAAAGAGATGTAAAAATTGTTGTGGGTTTAGTGAATAGGGGTTTTCCTTGGTCAAACCCCTTGTTTGTGATTAAACCCTTGAAATGAAATAGAAATGATGAAGGAAATGATGAATGAACAACATGCAATGCTACAACTCACCAAACCCTTGAAGTAGAATTTTGTATTTAACATGCAAGTGATAGCTCCAAAGTGCTTGAATGCTCTTGTGAAAATGCTTGGAATGCTTAGAATGCTTGAGTGATTGGTTGATTATTTTTTGGGGGGTGAAATGAGTAGAAAAACCTTATATTTATACACAATTATGTCCTAATTCCCAAAAATACTACATCACAGGCGACCTTAGATCTTAGAAAATAAAACCCTGCTAGAATTTTGAATTAATTTTGAATTTTGAGCCAAAGGGGACTCATTCGCCCCTAATGGTGAATGGGTCCCACCTAAGGAATTTTAAGTGGGTGTCAGAATTTAGATATTTTAAATGATGTTTATTGGGTTTATTCTAAAAAATACACTTAAGTAAAGATTGTAGATGTAAAATGGGGCCAATTAAAGCATAAGAAAGGTATAATTATTAATGACAAGCCTAGAAAAGTGTGAAGTTTTGTTACAACACTTTACAAAAATTTGAAATAAGGCTTGGTAAATGATAAAAAGAGGTTATTTATGTGAAATATATTAATAAGATCCTAGAAATGTGTGAAAGTGTGTTACAACACTTCACAACACTTTTGCAAGGCATCATAAAATTATTATTAATTCACAAGGGCCCAAGACCTAATTTAAATGTGTTAACCACATTGCAACACTAAATCAAGGAAAAACTAAGCCAACATCCACAAGAAAAGACCCAAATGAGTGTGAAAATGTAAAAAGATCCATTTTTCTACGCTACACTACATATAGAAGAATGTAGGTACAATGCAAGAATGAACATAAAGATACATCAAACAGAACAATACGAGGGATCACATTACGCACATGCAATCACAAAAAGAAAAATAAAATAAAGACAAGGCTAGTAAGGAACATGTGAGTCAACCTATAGAAGGTCGTCCACATCCCAATCTTGTTCATAATATGTGGAAGGTGGACAACTAGCCAAAGGGACAACATCAAGTGCCAAACTAGGACAAGGCTATCTACCTCCTTTCTCCCACTAAGTGAAGGACAAGGATGAGTCGATATAAGTGGTAAGAATGGGCTCCTTGCAACATATAAAATGATTTGAAATGAATGTAAAACATTTAATAGTGAGTATGCTATGATCCTACAACCATTACATAACAAGGAGCAAAGTTCATGCATTTTATATCCAAATATGTTAGAAGTTTTAGGAGGAGAAAAATCACTAAATACTGGCTTTAATGCATGACACTCATCGGTAAGATTCATGAGAGTTATATGATATGCACAATAATTCATGTTGTTAGGCTTATTGATTCTAGGGGAGGTGGAAATTTAATCCATCCTAGATAAAGAAGTTGCTCCATTTGTTGTTAAATTTTTGTTTTAGTATGTAGGAATGGTAACTCCTTGACTTTATAAGGTTTGGATTTCTTACTTGTTTGAGGATCTTGTTGAGGTGGCTTTGAATAAGAAGGACCTAAGATGATCCTATCATCCTTGTGAGGTATTTATTCATTATGATGGAGGACACTTTTTCCTTAGAAGATATGAAGGGAGGAGGGTCTTGATATCCTTAACCTTTAGTATCTTCAATTGGGATTTTTTCTAACAACTTATGCATCTCATGCTCGTTTTTTGTGTCACATTCTTTTTTAGCTAAGATCTTAAAGCCTTGGCCATAAGTCTCTTCTAGGTTGATGGTTGTGTTTGTGAATTTATTAACTTAGGATGGATGGGTATGCAGTTGGTTAGAGGAACTAGGTTCACTCATTGTTGGAGGTTTAGAATTTGTTGGTGATTCAATCTCAAGATGTAAAAGAGAAAACATATCTAATGGTGTAATAGTCTAGGAGGTGTTGGTTGTTACATGGAAGGGTAAAATGATGCATTGTTCTCAAGGTTTTCAAGGAAATTATGTATGAAATAATGCATGCTTTCATCATCTTCACCTAAGATTTCAACTTCATGAGGACATTCATTAGGGGTTGGTTGAGCATGATTAGTTTCTAATACATTAGGATCATTACCAAATACACAACTTGAGATGTCAACTAAAGATGTTAAGGACTTCCATATATTACCAATACACATTTTAATTATGAAATAATGAATTAAAATGCAAAGAGAATATAAATTTTCATATTTGAAGAAAGATATTTTTTTTATTATGCTATGCAAAAACCTGAAAATGATGTATTTTAGATGCAACTTTTAATTCAAACAATGCACTAATTTTGACAAACTTTGCTTAATATGAATAATTTTAGATAACAAAAAATTTGGAAACTAAAATAGTAAAATAAATACAAAAATATAGAAGGTGGAAATAATAGTTTTAATGCTCATAAATTTAAGAAAATCCCTGATCAAGGACTCATTCCCCCATGGGCGAATGGGTCTCACTTCAGGGTTTTTAAAAATAAATTTGTAACTTTCTGAGATGATTTCTATGGTTTTCAAGTTTTGGTTTCAAACAATAAGTTGTAGTTTCAAATTTCTGTAAAATAAGGTCTAAATGTAAGTGCAAAATAGTGCTAAATAACAAGAAAAAAAACCTAATTTGAGATGCAATTTTGATTAAGTTTTTAGATGTAAATGATTGATCATGCAATGTTATGTAAGTACTATACAAAAAGACAAAATTTTTAATTTTCTATATTTTAAAGGATGTGAAAATGAAACCCTAAAACCCTAAATGAGATGCAAGCTAATGCAAGTAAACAACCCTAAATGAGATGCAAATCAATGCAATCCAATGAAAATGAATGCAAAACATAGATATAGGGTTGAAAATGGACTCCAAATCAACAAGTTATAATGCTCAAAAGTTAGGTTCACCAAAATGAAATAAAAAAATATGGTGTTTTGAGGATTTTTAAAGAGGTGTGCTAAATATGATGTGAGACCCATTTTCCTTTATTTCATTAGGAAATGAGATCCAAACCATGAATTGATTATCAACCCTTAGGTGAATCAACCCAAAGTGAAAATCTTCAAATTTTCTTATGCTCTCAGGATAGGGGTCAAAGTCAAATAGCACTTTGGGGAGAAAAACTAAAAAATAGAAAATCAACACCAAAATGCAATCTAAAACTTGAAACTTGAAGATTGAACTCAATATTTATAGAACCAGAAAATAGAATGCATATCTGAGAAGGGAAGAATCATGTGTACCAGTCACTAAAAGTTATTTTTGGAAGTTGATCTAAGACTCATTCACCCATGGGTGAATGGGTCCAAGTACAATCTCTTAGGAGCCTTTGGTGTAGATTTTTAGCTTTTGACTTGTCCAAGTTTTAGTGTTAGAAAGTCAGAAATTAGATCTATAGGTTAGATTATGTGATTTGAGCACAACTTTAACAACTTTTACAACTTTGAAAACTTTGTAAATCTTCCACTTCAAAAGGTCTTCAAGTCTTCTTCAACCTAAATCTACAATCACACACACAAGAGAGAAAAATGTTTATTTTTGAGTTAATGGGGTTTTTCCTTGGTCAAACCTCATTTTGGTAATCAAACCTTGAATTGAAATAATGAATGAAATAGGGAATGAAGAAAAGATATGTTAGCACTCAACAAACCCTTATATGAAACCTTGATAATGGAGATCTTAGGAGGTCTGCAACTTGCATGAAATGGCTAAATTTGATGTGGATCTTGGAACTTGAAATAATGCTTTGAATGCTTGAATAGATCTTGAAACCTACATCATAATGCTAGCTCCAAAAATATTCATGATGAAAGAAGACTCTGACATGATGAATAGATCTTGATTGCTGCAATAAATCTCTAATGTATCTACTCTTGAATGCTCTTGATTTCTTGAAAAATTCTCATAAAAATCTCATAAAATTTTTAGGTGAAACTTAGTGAAATGACCTTGTATCTATAGGTATGTATCCTTAATTTCCTAAAATTCGAATATCACAAGCCGACATTGAATTATGGAATTAGAGATGTTAAAATACCACCAAAAAACAATTTAAATTTAGGTCCTAAGGTCTAGGGGGGACCCATTCACCCATGGGAAAATGGGCCTCGGGTCCCTCTACCTAGAACACACATTGCTCAATGTAAAGTGTTATGTTTAGGAATTAATTAATGTTGGGTTTCCCCTTGGGAAAATGTAATTTAATAAGCTTGTAAGTGAATTAAAAGGCTAATTAAGGAATAATTAAGATTGATTTAATTAAGAGGGCCCAAATAAGTGTGTAAATGTAAAGAGGTACATTTAACAACAAAAAATTAAGGCATTATCAAGTCCAATTTAATTAGGAGGGCCTAAACAAGTGAGAAAATGTAAAGGGATAAATTTTTCTACTCTAAAAAAGTATTTGGATATATTTGTAAAAATATATATGAAAATATTGATGCCTAGACTGGTTATTATGGCAACAAGAATTTGAATAATTGAATTTAATTATTCAAATTCTCATCAAAATCAAATCAAACAAATGCAACTTTGTTTGAAAAAGTCAAAATTGATTTGCGCATTCAACTTCAAAAATGATTAATTAATTAAATTAGTTAATTAATTATCCTCAACCACTTTCATGATTGAGAAAATTACAAACCATTGATTGTTCAATCTATTTCCTAACTGATCAATCTATTCTTTAATCCCACAAATTATTCAATCTATTTCTTTAATCACACTAATTACATAATAAATTTGCATAGATTATGCCCATCTAAATCCTCTCAACATCTTTCAATCATCGATCAAGATATTCTACTATTGAATCTAGAGGGTTCATTTAAGATCACAAATTCTATATAACGAACCTCTTCCTTCACAAAAAAGGATTATAGTTCATCAATACATTTTATACAACAAAGTGATGCCAAGATTGTAACCAACATTGGACAAAGCTTCACACACATCTTCGATCAATACACACATGTTCTTCAAGCTTTCAAACACACAATGGAGGCTTCATATTAAATTGAACAATTCAACATATGTCAATATGGATACACTTCGACATGGGATGGTAAAGTTTCCTTTGTCTTTGAATTCATTTTGTTATCTTAGAATTTTATTTTGTTTATTTCAATAGCTTAGAACACTTCATTTCATGAGTAATGGGCATAGATCTTGATTCTTGTTTTGAATTATATTATCTTTGATTCATTGTATTTCTTTCATTTTAATGGATAAGTTGTCCAAGAAGCATGTAGAGGAGCATTTAGATAAAAATAGAGATAAGCTTCACAAAGAATGGGGTCTTCCTCCAAAGACTACATCTAGTACCCCTATAGAGAGTTCCAAAGATAAATTTATTCCTTTGAAAGCCAACAAAGAGATAAGAAGGTTTGGTAGATCCAACTCAGTTGTTGTGTCTGCTTTGCATCCCTTTGGATCTACTCAAACATCTAGTGCAAGAAGAATATTTGCATCTGTAACCCCTCTAGAGAAGAAGGCCACAAAAGTTATTCATACTAGGCCTAAGTAAAAGGCTAAGAGGAAGAAGACAAATGAGGAAGAACCTAAAGAGGAAGAAGTTGAGGGTGAAGGAGCCTCTAAGCAGAAAAATAAAGGGAAGAAGATAGAAAATGAGGGAGCAGAGGGGTAAGCGCAAAAAGATGGGTGGCCAAAAAGGGGGCTTAAGTGGCCACTTTTTTTGTTTTTTTTGTTTTTGTTTTTTTGAAATCAAGAAATACTAACTTTGGACATGAAATTGAGGATAGTTACACTCAAAATTTTGAGAAGCAACAAAAACAAGAACCGTAGTGCTCTGAGTCTACTTTCTAAACTACTAGTTTATTTTGAAAATGGTTAAGATTAAGAGGTTCAAAAGAGGGACCCACATAAATTGGTATTTTTTTGTCAGAAAAACATAACATAGCAACTTTTGTGGGAATGTGCATGGTGAATTTTTTTTAAATATTTTTAAAATCACTTCAATGAGAAATTAGCTAACAGTATGTAGTTGATGCATGATTTTTCTGATTTTTTTAATGAATATTTGATTTTTTACTAATTTTCAAAGTGGAAACTTCCTGAAAAATAGAATTTTGGTTGCGCTACCCCTACAAATTTTGGAAACTAATTGGAATTTTTAAAAATATTTGTAGAATGGAGTCTAGTTTCTAAATACATAATTTATTTGAAATTTTGATGAACGGTTAATTTATAATAAAAAAACACCAAACACTACTTTTTTCCAAAAAAGAGACACAAAAACAAAATAAATTATAGATCAAAGGATTAAAATTGTCAAAAAATGAGAAACAATACATTGTTGGATAACTAAGAGAGAGCCTAGCATTACCTAGGTGTTCAATTTGTTTGACATTGAAACACGTGCAATCTTGATGGTGAGCACAAACCTGATTATGTGAATTATTGTAGAATTTTCAAAAAAATGTATTTGGTCATTGGGAAGGCCATCCAATCCTTTGGGTTGGTATTCCAAGGAAAATACCAAGCCCAAGGCTTAGGGATTCCCAAAGCAAGATATAACATGAGTGCATTATAAATCACTCGCGTTGTATCTTAGTTTTGACATGGTTTTTGTGTTTGTGTGGGACAGGTCTAGCAATACATAATGCAAGCGCATTATAACACACTCATGTTATGTCTTTCTTTGCATCAACGCATGTGCATGTACGCCCATGCAAGCTCATCCAGACGCAATACGCATTTTACCTTACATGCATGCACATACCCAGGCTGCATGTGCCATCGCATGCATTTCCATGCACATCCTGATGATGGACACCTTAGAGTGAGGAGGGTGGGTGGGGAGAGGGAGGAGATTAACCTGAGAGAGAGAGCAGGAGATCCGGAGTGGAGGGGGTGGAAGATCCTCAAGAGGAGGGAGATAATGGAGGAGGCAAGAATGAATATGGAGGGAGAGAGAGAGAGAGAGAGAGAGAGAGAGAGAGAGAGGGGGGTGGAATGGAGGGGGGGTGGAGGAGAGGGAGGGAGAAAAGAGTGGAGAGGGTGGAATGGAGGATACAGAGGGTGGACCAGGGATAGAGTAGAGATATATATGGAGCCACCTAGATAGGATGGAGACCCAGAGATGGGGAGGAAGAGACCGAGATAGAGGGAGTGGATGGAGGGAGAGATAGGGAAGGAGAGGGAGGAGTCAGAGGAGAGGGAGGGTAGGGAGGGAGGAAGGATGGAGGAATGGGGGAGGAATGGAGGATAAGAGGGGAAGTAGTGGGAGGGGGGGGATGGAGAGGAGGCTGGAGGGAGGGAAGGAATGGACTGGATGGTGGGCATTTGCTGTGCCGATTAGCTTGAGGGGTCCAATGTAAAAGGGTAGAGGGCATAATGGGGTAAGGGTTTAGGGCTAAGTGGGAGGGTTGAGGACAAGGGCTGAGGGGTTCTGAATTGAGGGTCAGAGGCTTTAATGTGGACAGAGGTGGAGGGATGTATAAGGTTTAGGGGTTTATGGTTGAAGGTTGGAGGGGTTGGAAGGTTGAGGGTAGAGGGATGGAGGAATGGGAGGTTGGAAGGGAGGGGTCCAATGTATAGGAGGATGGAAGGGGTTGGATGGAAGACAGAGCCTACCTTGGGAAGGAATGGAAGGGGATGGATTAGGGGTAAGTGGACGGGGGTGGAGGGTGGATGGGGAAGTTGAGGTTTGTGCCTTAGGTTTGGCCTAGGGCTGAGTGATTAGGCAGAGAGGAGGAGGGATGAAGGAGAGATGGAGGGAAGGAGATGGAGACAGAGAAGATGAGGTAAGAAATAATGATATAGGAAAGTAATGGATTCAATGAAGGTGGAGGTTGGATAATGGAGGGGTGGACCCAGTGGCTGGATGGTGGAGGGAGGGTACAATGGAATAGTGGATGGAGGTGGTGGGGGTTTGGAGGGTTGAGAATGGAGGGATTATGGATAAATTGGAGGGGCTGGAGGGGTTTGGAGGCAGAGGGTTTAAGGAAGGGCTGGAGGGAATGGGGGTAGGATTGATTACAGGGTTGTGGAGAGCAGGGGCTGAGGGTCCAAATGTATAGAGCAGAGGGTATAGGGGCTGAGGATTAGGTTTATGGTCTGAGGGCTGAGGCAGAGGGAATAACGGGTCAGAGGGTTGAGGCTAGAGGGAATAATGCTGAGGGGATTAGGGTAGAGAGTTTACTTGGGTTTAATGGTTTATGGGAAGGATGGACATGCTGGGAGGTAGAGGGTAATAAGGAGGGGTTTAATGGGAGGGGAGGTTGGAGGGGGAAGGTTTAGTGTTGGAATGGTTGGAGGAGGGATGGAGGGAGGGGAGAGATGGAGGATGGGGGGATGGAGGAGAGAAAGGAAGGAGAGATATAATATGAGGGGGATCCAATGGAGACCCAGGCATTAGGGAGGATTATAGGATAGGGCATAGGGTGACTGCAGGTGGACCAGCCACTGAGGCGGAAGGCCGCCCGTGGCCCACATGGCCTAGGGCCGAGGGCTAGGGCCGAGTGGCAGAGATCTTAGGCCTAGGGCATGGTTTGAGTGATATAGGGCTGAAGGATTTTAGGGGGGTCCAATGTATAGGGTAGTTTTGACATAGGCTGGAGGGAATACTATGGCTCTGGAGGGTCCAAATGTATAGGTAGAGGATAAGGGCTGAGGGCCGAGAACTTGAGGGTTGAAGGTTTGTATAGGGTAGAGGGTAGAGGGTAGAGGGTTTAAGGGTTTAGAGTTTATGAGTTGAGGGTTGAGGGTTTAGGGTAAAGGGTTGAGGGTTGAGGTTATAGGGTTGAGGGATTATGATTGGGGGTCCATTGTATAGGGTAGAGGGTATAGGGGTTGAGGGATTAGGGTTTAATGTTGAGGGTAGAGGGTAGAGGGTAGAGGATTTAAGGGTTGAGGATTGAGGGATTAGGGTAGAGATTTTACTTGGGTTTAAGGTTTCAAGGGTTATGAGATTTGTTGGACACTAGGAACATAGAGAGGGGGGTGAATCAGTGTTCCACAATTTTGATTTTCAAATCAGATCTAAAACAATCAACAACAATAATTGAACTTGAAAAAACATCCACAACACATAAAAAGATGGAATCATGTAATCACATTGATGAACACCATAACACCAGAAGTTTTTACGTAGAAACCCTATTAGGGGAAAAACCACAATGGAGATTAATCCACAATGTATACTCTGTTAAAAGTATGATAAAGGAGGGGAATGCACTTGCATTTAGGGGCACTACCTAGAGCTCACTGCTCAAGAGAGAAAGGCTCACTATCTTAAAAAATATAATTGAGATTACAAAAAAAAATTAAACTAAGAATACAACATCTAAAAATGCCTAGGTTCAGTTCCAATGAAGATCATAACCAAATTCCAAATTTTTACACCAATTCACACTTCTGCTCTATTTTGCTCTCTACTCTGCATACAAAACCTTTTCCTACCCTCAAATAACTAATCCGACCTCTTTCATTCTCTCTCCTTGATACACATACACTTCTATCTCTACCAAAACTACCTCACCACATCACTTTCAAAATGATTTTTGGATCTCCTTTATATACTCACTAACCAAGAATTCATTGTATGTTGGATTCACAACAAAATATAATATTCTTGCTTATGTCAACTCAAATAATTAATTAGGGTTGATGCGTGCCCTCACAAGTTGGATATACTTTAGTAGGGACCCAAAAAAAAGTTCAAAACATAAGAAATAACTAAATACATACTCCACATACATCCACAATATGCCATATAAAACATGTTAGCCACAATGGGAGAATAAACCATGAACCATACTACCGAACCTCTTAACTCAAACTCCGACTAATGCAACACCAAAAAATTCACTAGTAGGATAGTAAACATGCTAGGAAGACTTCCCTAGAGATCCACACCACAAAATAATGATTTGGTGAAGTGATCAAATCAGCTTACCAACTGGATGTTTTGCACTTCATTCTTTCTGTCGGTAGATTACATAATCTTACTTCCCTTGCCGGTAGGAGCAATGCTAACATTGCAGACCATATTGTTGACTCTAGTTGCCATTAATGACAACACAAGTAGCCAAAAATTATCTCTCAAATCCATATTCCAACAATCTCCCCCTTTGGCATTGATGACAACACTTAGTGAAAAATTAACTAAGTGTCAAAGCCAAAAAATCAACAAAATCAAGACTACTACTCCCCCTTTTGATGTCAAGGGATTTTTCACTACATTCTATCACCCTTTGAAATCAATGAAAAAGCTTCTATCTTTTGCACTCTCCTTGTAATATTTTACTATACTTTTCTTCCTATTATTTCCCTTTTGCAAAATAGAGAGTTGGATCAAAATTTGAGAAATTGCTGTAATAATTAGAAGATTATTTTATACTTAGCTTTAATTTATGGAAGTAATTTCTTCCAAGAGTCCATAAAAATCCCAATTGCTATAATCAAGTTGTTATTCTTTGATGTCCTATTGATAATCTGGACAAGGGATTTAGGAATGGTGATTGCTTCTTCCAGATTTTCTCCTATCTTTAGCACTTCAATCATTTGCTCTAGTCTACCTTCAGTCAGGTCTTTTACTCTCTAGAAGGTGTCCATGAGAGTATTTCTAGCAAAGTGAACGTTTGCATGCTTATCCTACAGATCATGAACCTTTTTCTTAACCTTTCCATCCTTATCCAAAAACATACTGTAGTCCTATCCAATTCTGACAAGCTCTTTTTCAATTTCCTCCAACCTATCCTTGTACTTTCCAACCACATGAGGCCACCTTAGATAGTAATTGAAAACTTTATTGGCCAAATCAATGCACTGAATTAGAAAATTCATTTTCTTCTTCAGCTTAGCAAGAGATAGCCTAAACTGCATCTTCAAATGGGAAATTATTTCCTCCTCTTTCCTATCTAGAGGCACAAATTCCATAGCCTCCTTAACACACTCAATCAATTCTTCTGGGAGAACATCCCACAAAATCTCCAATTCGATATTGTTACTAGAAAAGTATCTTCCTAAAGTGTTCTCAATGAGGTCATTTGCATAAGATGGTCCATTCAACCATATGTCAGATATCTTTTGCATCCCATCTTCATCCTGAATAATTTGCATTATCTTTGATTTGAACAAAGCACCTTCTTCATCACTATCTTCAACTATTATTATTTCTGGTTCACCTAGTTTTGGTTGATCTCTAGGAGTATATTCATCAAATTCTTCATCCACTACATCCACAACCAACTATCTTTTCCCTTTTTCTTCAACTTTTGTTGACTTGGGTGCTGGAGGAGTGACACTAGCCAAATCTCTTTCTCTCTTCTACTTTTTCTTTGTCTTTCTAGAGGATGATCCAACTTTAGTTATTTTTACCATAAAATGGATAATACTTACACAAAACTTTTCCAACACCTTTCTAAAGAAATTTTCATTAAATCGTTCCCCATTTTCAAAAGAGTTGTAATGCAAAAAGATTTGCTTGCAGACTGGTACCTTTTATTTCCACACCACATTGTCATTCAAAGGAAAGAAATTAAGAAAATACATCATAATGCATATTTCAAGGATGCCAAACCTTAAGGGTTAGTCAATATCCTTCGTTAATTGTAAATTCTCCATCAGTTGATCCTTCATTAGGCCATATAGGTCAAAGTATTCATTTTCTGTTATCATTTTATGAGCGATATATACAACACCTACTGAGATTGATCCTTCTTGATTTCTAAAGAAGATCTTATATGAGATTCCATGTACAACATACCTTGTCAACAGATCTTTAATCGATGCAATTATCAGAGCCCTCTGATCTCCCCTTATTCTAGTTAGGGTTTCGACCACAACATTTTGAATCAATTTCTTCTTCGAAATATTACCAACATTGCATAGACCTGTTAGATTCTTGATTACATCCTCTGAGATTTGATAGGGTTTATCCAAAGTGAGGATATCTCCATTCAATTTGTTTAAGATATACTGAATCAATTCTGTATTGATGAAATGAGGAAATTCATTCCATATATCCAAATTCTTATGCTTCGACCCTCCATGCCTCCTCAATTCGGTGAGAGACAACAAATTTCTTTCATCCCTAACTTTTTAACTGCTACACTCATGCAAGATTATTGTTCCTTTAGTTTTTTTCATTTTTCATACTAAGTAGGGTTCTACCAATCTCCAAATAGATATGAAATTAATAAGCAACAAAAATACCTAAAGAATTCACTGCTAGATTGACCTTTCGCACCTTCGGAATTTTGCTGACAAGGCTCTCCAACTATTCTCTTTCAATGCACAATGACGAATTAGGGTTTCAAATGCCCTTTTATAACTTCACATACTTAACTTTCTATCGCATTAAATGTGTTTCCCTAGAAGTTTCGGTTACTCTGCAAACTCAGACAACAAGCGAAGAATCCGACTATGGATCTATACCATTTCATCCAACTCAACAGATGATTGCTAATACTTTCAATAATGAATAACACAATAGCTGATAGAATCCTTCAACTAAGTGCCAACTATATCACAGGGGGACAAGATATTTTCATAAAAACTCCTCCTAGGCCATTAGCCTGAAGTCAATTTTTGGAAGAGTTATTAGAGGGAGCTTTCGGTATAGCCTTGTTTCCTTCATCGGATTCACTTTTCTTTACCCATGTTTTCTTCATTTGATCCCTTATCTCTTCCACATATACTTTTTCTTTTCCTTTGCTATTTTTCTATGAATTTCTTCCTTGATAAATCAGACCTCTTTTGTTTAGGTTTCTATTCCTGTAGAATCTTGCAATGTGCCCAAAATTGTCACAATTATAGCATACCAGATCTTTTAGTCTATACCATCCATTCCACTGGTTTCCTCTTGACCTGCATTGATTAGGAACATGTCCAAATCTTCCATAGGTATAGCATTTAATGTTACTTGCACTAACATACATACTTCTACACTCTAATGCCTTATGACCAAACTTTTTGCATTTAAAATACTGACCAGAAAATGATGGAGGACTAGGGTTTATCTTTCTTCTACACTAAGAAGCCATATGTCCAAATTTATTGCAAGCAAAGCAATATCCATTAAATTTTTGAGCATTGGGTTGCCTTACCATCTTTTGCCTTTGTTCTTGTTTTTAAGGTTCTTTTGTTCAGATTCATAACCGTCACCCTTCTCATATCCAAGACCTCACTTGTCATTTGTATCCTTTTGTCCTTTGGTTATCTCATCAAGCCTAGTAGAGCTTATCTTGAATTTCTCCTTTAATTCATTTGCAGTAGCAAGTTCATTTCTAAGGATAACTACCTGTCTCTCAAGCTCTTGTTCATTTTTTTTGGATTGTTGTAGTTTAATTTCCAACTGAATGAATCTAGTATTAATTCTGCTACATTCTTCAGATTTTTCTTTTAGGGATTGGGCTAGATTCTCCTCATTCTTCTTTCTCTCTTCAATCTCTTTGGTAAACTTCATCGCCACAAATTCCATTTCAAGCTTTAGATTTGTATTGTCCTTAGCAAGCTTTTCACATTCTTCTGTTATTTCCCTTAGGGTTTGATTTAGATGGACATCATCTAGACCTTTTCTTTCTTTTTGCTTCAATTGATCACATAATCCCTTCCTCTTTTCCCTTGACTCATTTACCTTATCCTTCATTGATTGAATGAATTTTTCGTTAGCCACAATATTTTATTTTAGTTCCATAACCTCTGCTTTGGACTGATCAAGATCATCAAGTACCACCAAAAGCTATTGTTGAATGCCACCAACATCCATTGTAATTAAAGATCCACCTCAAGCTGTTAAAATTCAAAAGAGGAACCTACTTTGACACTAATTGTTGGACACTAGGAACACTAAGAGGGGGGCGAATCAATGTTCCACAATTTTGAGTTTCAAATCAGATCTAAAACTATCAACAACAATAATTGAACTTGAAACATCATCCACATCACATAAATAGATAGAAACATGCAATCACATTGATGAACACCATAACACCAAATTTTTTTACGTGGAAACCATGTTAGGGGAAAAAACACGGTGGAGATTAATCCACAATGTATACTCTGTTAAAAGTATGATAAAAGATGGGAATGCACTTGCATTCAGGCACATTTCCTAGAGCTCACTGCTTTACAAAATATAATTGAGATTACAAAAAAAAATTTAAACTGAGAATACAACATCTACAAATGCCTGGGTTTAGTTCCAATGAATCTCATAACTAGATTCTATATTTTTACACCAACTTGCACTTCTACTCTATTCTACTCTGCTCTGCTCTACATACAAAACCTTTTCCTACCCTCAAATAACTAATCTATCCTCTTTCACTCTCTCTCCTTAATACACATACACTTCTATCTCTACCACAACTACCTCACCATGCCAGCTTAAAAATTATTTTCCGGTCTCCTTTATATACCTGCTAACTGGGAATTCATTGTATGTGGGGTTTCACAACAAAATATAATATTTTTGCTTATGTCAGCTCAAATCATTAATTAGGGTTGATGCATTCCCTCACAAGTTGGATAGAATTTAGTAGGGACCCAAAAAAATGTTCAAAACATATTAAATAACTAAATACATACTCCACATACATCCACGATATGCCATATAAAACATGTCGACCATAATGGGAGAATAAAGCATGAACCATACTACCAAACCTCTTAACTCGAACTCTGACTAATGTAACACCAAAAATCTCACCAGTAGGATAGTACACATGCTAAGAAGAATTCCATAGATATCCACACCACAAAATAATGATCCGGTGAAGTGATCAAATCAGCTTACCAACTAGATGTTCTACACTTCATTCTTTCTGCTGGTAGATTACAAAACCTTACTTCTCTTTCTGGTAGGAGCAATGCTAACACTGTGGACCATACTACTGACTCCAGTTGCCATCAATGACAACACAAGTAGCAAAAAATGATCTCTCAAAGCCATATGCCAACAGGATTAGGGTTTAGGTATTAGGGTTGATGGTAGAGGGTATTGGGTTAAGGGTGGAGGGTATTGGGTTAAGGGTAGAGGGTAGAGGGTTTAAGGGTTCAGGGTTCAGGGTTCGGGGTTGAGTGTTTAAGGGTTTAAGGGTTGAGGGTATATGGTTGAGGGGTTAGGGTAGAGAGGGAGGGATGGATGTAGGGAGATATGGAGGGATAAGTGAGATAGAGAGGAGAGAAGAGGAGGGAGGTACAAAGATATAAGAGGGTTGAGGATCTAATGTACATTGTAGAGGGTTGAGAATTGGGGGTATAGGGTTGAGGACCTATAGGGTTGATGGTTTAGGGTATTTGGTTGAGGGTATAGGGTTGAGAGATTAGGGTTGATGGTAGAGGTTAGAAGTTTTAAGTGTTTAGGGTTTAAGGGTTTAGGGTTGAGGGTAGAGGGTTTAGGGTTTAGGGTATAGGTTTAAGGGTATATGGTTGAAGGATTATGGTTGAGGGTCCAATGTATATGTTAGAGGGTATAGGGGTTGAGGGTTTAGGATTTAAGGGTTGAGGGTAGAGGGATTAAGGGTTGGGGGTTGATAATTGATGGTTGAGGGTTTAATGTATAGGGTGGGGTGGGGTTTAGGTTTAGGGTTTAAGGATTTGAGGTTGAGGTTGAGGGTTTAGGGTAGAGGTTATATTTTGAGGGGATTAGGGTTGAGGGTCCATTGTATAGGGTAGATGGTATAGGGGTTGAGGGATTAGGGTTTAGGAGTTGAGGGTAGAGGGTAGAGGGTAGAGGGGTTTAAGGGTTGAAGGTTGAGGGTTTATGGTTTAGGGTTTAGGGTTGAGGGTTGGGGGTTTAGGGTTTAGAGTGGGCGTTGAGAGGTATAGGGTTGAGGGATTACAATTGAGGTGCATTATATAGGGTAGAGGGTATAGGGGTTGATGGATTAGGGTTTACGTGTTGAGGGTAGAGGCTATTAGGTTGAGGGTAGAGGGTAGAGGGTTTAAGGGTTGAGGGTTTACATATTAGGGTTGAGTGTTTAACGGTTTAAGGGTTGATGGTATATGTTTGAGGGGTTAGGGTAGAGAGGGAGGGATAGATGGAGGAATAAGTGAGATAGAGAGAAGGAGAGAAGAGGAGGGAGGGACATAGATATATGAGGGTTGAAGATAGAATGTATAGGTTAGAGGGTTGAGAATTGAGGGTATAGGGTTGAGGACCTATAGGTTTTATGGTTTAGGGTATTGGGTTGATGGTATAGGGTTGAAGTATTAGGGTTGAGAGTAAAGGGTAGAAATTTTAAAGTTTTATGGTTTAACTGTTTAGGGTTGAGGGTAGAGGGTTTAGGGTTTAGGTTATAGGTTTGAGGGTATATGATTGAAGGATTAGGGTTAAGGGTCCACTATATAGGGTATAGGGTATAGAGGTTGATGGTTTAGGGTTTAAGGGTTGAGGGTTGAGGTTGAGAGTTGAGGGTTGAGGGTTTAATTTATAGGGTAGAGGGTAGAGGGTTTAAGGGTTGAGGGTTTAGGGTTTAGAGTTGAGGGTTGAGGGTATAGGGTTGAGGGATTAGGGTTGAGGGTTTAGGGTTGATGGTTGATGGTTGAGGGTATAGAGTTTAGGGATTAGGGTTGAGGGTCCATTGTATAGGGTAACAGGTATAGGGGTTGAGGGATTAGGGTTTAAGGGTTGAGGGTTGAGGGTTGAGGGTTTAAGGGTTGAGGGATTAAGGGTTAAGGGTTGAGGTATTAGGATAGAGTGTTTACTTGCATTTAATGGTTTAAGGGTTGAGGGATTAGGGTTGAGGGATTACAATTGAGGGTAGAGGGTAGAGGGTAGAGGGTTTAAGGGTTTAGGGTTAAGTATTTAGGGTTTAGGGTTGAGTGTTTAAGGGTTTAAGGGTTGAGGGTATACAGTTGAGGGATTAGGGTAGAGATAGAGGGTTGGATGGAGGGAGATATGGAGGGATACACGAGATAGATAGAAGGAGAGAAGAGGAGGGAAGGATAGAGATATATGAGGGTTGAGGATCCAATGTATAGGGTAGAGGGTTTAGAATTGAGGGTATATGGTTGAGGACCTATAGGGTTGTTGGTTTATGGTATATGGTTGAAGGATTAGGGTTGAGGGTCCAATGTATAGGGTAGAGGGTATAGGGGTTGAGAGTTTAGGGTTTAAGGGTTGAGGGTTGAGGGATTAAGAGTTGAGGGTTGAGAATTGAGGGTTGAGGGTTTAATGTATAGGGTAGAGGGTTTAAGGGTTAAGGGTTTAATGGTTGAGCATTGAGGTTTTAAGGTTGAGGGTAGAGGGTTGAGGGTATAGGGTTGAGGGATTAGGGTTGTGGGTCCATTGTATAGAGTAGAGGGTATAGGGGTTGAGGGATTATGGTTTAAGGGTTGAGGGTAGAGGGTAGAGGGTAGAGGGTTGAGGGTTGAGGGTTGAGAGTTGAGGGTTGAGGGTTTAGGGTTGAGGGTTGAGGGTTGAGGGTTGAGGGTTGAGGGCTGAGGGTTTAAGGGTTAAGGGATAAGGGTTGAGGGTTTAGGTATTAGGGTAGAGATTTTAGGGGTTGAGGGTCAAAGGTTTAGGGTTATAGGGTAGAGGGTATAGGGGTTGAGGGTTTAAGGTTTAAGGGTTGAGGATTGAGGTATTAAGGGTCAAGGGTTGAGAATTGAGGGTTGAGGGTTTAATGCATAGGTTAGAGTGTAGAGGGTAGATGGTTTAAGGTTTTATGGTTTAAGGTTGATGGTTGAGGGTTTAAGGTTGAGGGTAGAGTGTTGAGGGTATAGGGTTGAGGGATTAGGGTTGAGGGTCCATTGTATAGGGTAGAGGGTATAAGGGTCAAGGGATTAGGGTTAAGGTTTGAGGGTAGAGGGTAGAGGGTAGAGGGTTTAAGGGTTGAGGGATTAAGGGTTGAGGGATGAGGGATTATGGTAGAGAGTGTAGGGGTTGAGGGTGAAGGGTTTAGGGTTATAGGGTAGAGGGTATAGGGGTTGCGGGTTTAGGGTTTAAGGGTTGAGGTTTGAGGGATTAAGGGTTGATGGTTGAGATTTGAGGGTTGAGGGTTTAATGTATAGGGTAGAGGGTAGAGGGTAGAGGGTTTAAGGGTTTAGGGTTTAAGGGCTGAGGGTTGAGGGTATTGTATTGAGGGATTAGGGTTGAGGGTAGAGGGTAGAAGGTTTAAGGGTTTAGGGTTGAGGGTTTAGGGTTGGTGGATTAGGGTAGAGGGTAGAGGGTATTGGGTTGAGGGTAGAGGGTTTAAGGGTTGAGGGTTGAGAGTTTAAGGTTGAGGGTAGAAGGTTGAGGGATTAGGGTTGAGGTTTTAAGGGTAGAGGGTTTAGGGTCCATTTTCATCACCGAGAGACCCCATTTTTTCAAACAAGCCAC
This sequence comes from Sequoia sempervirens, assembly GCA_007258455.2. NCBI lineage: Eukaryota > Viridiplantae > Streptophyta > Pinopsida > Cupressales > Cupressaceae > Sequoia > Sequoia sempervirens. The sequence continues at coordinate 20,272 of VDFB02181613.1, forward strand.
TAGATTGCAAATTTCACCAAATTGGAAAGCTAGTGGACCCACTACCTTTCCAATTCATTGAAATTGGCAATGTAGTGGCCTATTTGAAAAAATGGGTCCAAGAAATAGGGTCTCCTGTCACTAGGAGACCCCATTTATTGGACCCATTTTTTCAAATAGGCCACTACATTTTCAATTTCATCAAATTTTCATCTAAGAAATGGGGTCTCTCGATGATGTATATCATTGGGAGACCCCATTTCTTGGACCCATTTTTTCAAAAAGACCATTACATTACCAATTTCACT
>VDFB02181614.1:0-71502 GCA_007258455.2 Sequoia sempervirens
AGAAGTAATCACTCTTAGATCATGCTATAATTATATCCTAACCTGTTAAACTTGAGACAACCTGAATGCACCCAATGATGATTGACACCTACATTATACAAGCTGAATTAACTACATTATATGAGTGCCTCCATTTCTATCACAACATAGCCACATTAAACTTGGGTCACACATGAATGCATCATGTATTTTTTATAGCACAACTGTGCCACATGACCAATAGAGTTATGGATCACATAATTATAGTCACAAGAATATGCTCCTTGGTTGTGATCTTATGGTGATTCCACACAACAAAATCTGGACATGAAATTCTCAAAACCCTAAACCTCTAAAAATGAAATCTAATGAGATGTTGCTTTAAAATATGTTTTTCAAACCTAGAACTACAAATCTGACTACACAACTGAATTCTGCAAAAATTCAATGACTACCCTTAACCTGGCGATATCTTCTTGAATTTTTTCTAATTTTTCCCAAGAAAATTGTCCTTAGTTCTCCACAAACTGTCTCAAGTAGAGCAAAACACTGTTGCAATAAATCAAGCGCGAACTCACTTTTCTTTATGTCAGCCACAATTTGATTTTTTTCTATTTTTCATGTTTGTTGAAAATTCGATGAAAATGATAGCCAACATTTCAAAGAACCCTAGGTTTGTCGAAATTTCAACGAACGTCGGGGATAAACTTTCAAAAAATTGAAAATTACACATCAAATTTTACAAGCACCCGACGATACATCAAATTATACATATTTCATTAGATAGTTTCATCAGATTTTGCGGTCAAATGAGTTAGTGATGCCAGATAAAATTCAACACAAGAAAGGCACCAAATCACAATGTCTTCACTTGCATTAAATTACCCAAAGTAGCAACAATTCCAGTATTATGTTACAACACTTTCTTGCTTGAAAACAAACTAACTCCTAACTCTAGCTCTTGCTATACTACTTAATTCACTCCAAAGAAAAACTATCTAGCCGTTACAAATGAGGCAGAATGCCATATTAATAGAAACCCCCAAGATATGTTGGCCTAGTTAGGGTTTACAATAATAGAATAGCCACAAACAAGTCAGCTAAGAAGAATTCAAAATAAACAAAGTGGACATTAAATGCAAGTATTCCATCCAAGTCGGCTTGGGTCTCCAACAAAGCTCGGTCCAATGCATGTGAAGGAAGAGGAGAAATAATGGGAAGCATAAATTTTGATGTAGCCTTGCATTAACTGCTTCCCCCTGTATCTTTATTTCGCTCCATTCTATCATGCACCATCAAAAGTACCCTATCCAAGTCGGCTATAGGTGGCAAAGGTAAAACCTTAATTCTCTTCTCAATAGATTTAATATTTTCTCTTAACTGTTCCACCGACTTATCCCACTCAACCTTACTAGTTTGATATTTATCAATAACTGCAATATAGGTGGTTGCATCATCCAACTAATGTTCAGTAACTAGATCTTCACTGATTGGAGAATATACATCTCACCACCATTTTCTCAACTGCTCTAAGCTCAAATGCTTCGGTGCAAACTTCTTTCTCCATGTCATCACTTCAAAGAAGCAAATGCATTTATTATAGATATCAATCAGGGTGTCTTCAATTTGCCTCCTCTGCTTATATATCTTTAATCTTGATTTTGAAAAGAGAGCTCACCTTACCCTTACCCTTAGGATCATATCCGGTTGACTCCTTAGAAGTAGAATGAGACTACAAGTCTCCCATCAGATCATAGGTGCATTGCACACCTTCACTTTCCAACTCCCACATCTTATGCTTGAGCCACAACTTTGTATACTTAATTACTGGAGTCATGAGTTGTTCTAGTTCTATTTTCTCCTCTTCCAACCAATCCACTTCTCCCATTGGTTTGTCCTTCACTGCCTCATAAGCATGGCCCTAAATCAAATCTCCATCATCTTCAACTTGATCTAGAATGGCCCTCACATTATATAACCAGACTAAGTTCACTAGTAGCCTAGAAAAATTCTTCTTTATGATCTCAAATTCATCACTACAATTGGCCCAGTAGTCTTCTATATCATCCTTGTGAATATACTCTCTACTAGCCTTCTTCTATGCTTCACCAATTCTGTCAAACTTAGACCTCTTGGAATGGAAGGATAACCCAAGAGTACTCATTTCTTCCTCAGAAGCATAGGACAAATTAATAGAAGGGTAGGCCTCACCAGTGCCTATCCTCAGAGGAAAATCTCCACCAAATCAAGTCTTATGCTTCTCTTTTTTCACAATGGCATCAAAATCACATATTTGCCTTATAACTTCCAGAAGTATAATGTGATATGTGGGATACCTAGGAAGTTGGTATGGAGCCCTCTGACAGCCATCTATCCTTATGTATGAGAAGGTGGGAAACTATATGAACCAAGCCCCATACCTTTTGATCAGCTCTTTAGCATTGTCAAATATCCTTACATGCTATGCACCTTGCAATAATTTGGTGATGCATGGTGAATGCATCATTCACCCTCTTGTAGCTCGAGTTACCCAGATGCGGTTGTGGATAAACCTCATAGATCACATCCTTCCCAAACACAACCCTTGTACTTAGCCCCTTATATGGATGGAATCTTGCAAGCGCATAGACTAAGTAGGAATTCATTGTGAAAGTCTTTGTTTGTAGGACATTACACATTTGTTCATGAATCATAGCACTTATAACACCTGCCCAATGATAGTTAGTATTCTACTCCATCCTCACAATGACATGGAACATCCAATTCTCAAATACACCGGCACTCTTCAACCCTACCACTCTATTGAGAAGGGTGATAACATCATATTAAAGTACTCCTTGAATTTAGCTCTAAATAGTTGCTTGGGTAGTTTTGAAAAGTGGGACTTAGGATTTTCCAACAGAGAATTGATGACCTGCTAGGCTTTGATGGTATCCTCCTCATAGAACTTCCTTGCCATATCCATATCAAAAGCCACCACATGAGATCTATCTGGCATGTTAAACGTCTGGGCTATAGATACAGGACTTAGGTTTTCCACAATTCTCCCTTGAGGACCAACTATCCTTTGTGTACCACTATCATAGTGTCTAGCACACTTGAGCACCAACTCATAACATTGCACTATAGATGGAAATCTAGCCACATGTGCCAATCCTAATTCCAAAGTCCTTTTCGCTAGCAAAGGAAGGTTATGTGCAGCCATTCTTGTCTTGAACTCTTCATAATCCCAAAGTCCAACATTAGTATTAGTTACCTCCGACCAGATAGAAGTAAGCTTGCTCTCAAGAATTCTTCTCTTGATGTCCATCTTGATTCTTTCTACTTTAGAAATAGAAGACCCATCTGCACTTGTCACTACCTTACTTGACTCAGCCTGCATCCAACAAAGAAATCATAGTAAAGATCACATAACACCCAAGTTAACCATTCAAAAATAGCATGTTCAACCAAAATGAAAGTCCAATGATAACCCAGATGCTCTAAAACCTCATAAAAATTAATCATCTCAAAGTTCGGGTTTTCAGCCATCCCGCGGAATCCAGGCCAGAGAGGAATTTCAAAAAATTCCCAACCATGCAGATTCTAGCAAAATAAGCATAAAAGCATCAAATAATCATGTAATTGACCATCACTAACTAAGAAACAACATGATACATCCTTAAACAACTCAAGCTGATCATACAATGCATAATCATCAACTAATCAATCACGCTATCTCTCAGTTCATCATTTTTAACAAAGTTCTGGACAGATCCGCCCAAGATGGATTTCTGTGAAAACAACAATGTCATATGAATTCTGGGAAAATTAAGGGATGAAGGAAATTTGAGGAAAATCCGGTAGTGAAGGAAATCCGTGAAGAAAGCAAGACTCCATATTTCAACACAATTAGGGAAAAACAAAGAAAACATGGAAAATCGGGGAAATCCGCCAGCGAAGGAAAATCCTGAAACTAAAGGAAAACCTGAATGTCGACATTCCCTCACGAATTCACTCAAATTGATCGAACGATCACAAATTTGAGGAACTTGGGCCTACAACTGACTCGATTTGGACCTCCTACAGATCATCTTTAAATTATAGGCTCACCTTGAAGGAAATCGAAAGGAATTGGTGATGCCCTAAGCACAAAACCCTAAAATTCTACCATTGACATACAGGACAAGTTCGGGCTCCGATTACCCAACTACTAGGTTTTCACAAAGTTATTTTATGGCCACACAAGCAAGCTACCTCAAAATGAAATAAAAAAATGAGCTCAGAAACTCACTCGAGATTACCAATCAAACACAATCGAGCAACCCTAGCTTCAAAAATTTAATGCCCATACACTTAGAAATTCAAACTCCAAGCACACTCAGGATGTTAAAGAATCACTCACACTCAACAATGAAAATAAAGGCAATAGGTACATACCATTGACAAAGTGAAAGTCGATTACAACAATGACAAACAACCGTCCTTAGCACCAGAGCAAACAACAACAATTATGACCCCTAAAAATTGACCACCAAATCTAATAATTCACAAATTCAATCACCAAATCCAACCAAGCATTCAAGATCAAGCACTTAAGGTCAATTAGGGAGCAAATGAAAAGACATAATAGCCCAAAATTTGCAAAAATTGATTAAATACCTCGCTCAAAAGTCGTACAAATGATCATAAATGTAATCGACAAGACCACCAAAAACAGAACCCAGGAATCCGACAAGACAACAGACATTTGAAAAAATCCAGTCACAAATAAATTCTACAAAGACCAAGAAATTATGAACCACAGTGCAACATAGCCAGCATCGGATTATGAGAGGATCCAGGAAATTCCGCCAAGAGCGGATTTTCCCGAAAGCAGCCAAAAACCCAAAAATTGTCCAAAACAGTAGAAATTCAAAGTACATCCCAGGAGGGGGGCATTTGCACGAATAAGATAATCATTCAAGCACATGCAAAGGTAACAAAACCTCAAAATAACAAGGGCCAAAATACCAAAAGTGAAAGTAAAAGAGGGTCCCTGCTTTCAGCGAGGCGTGTGTTCAAAAACTGCACAATAGGCAGCAACTAACTATGCAAAGGAAGCTTGGGAAATCCTCCAAACCTGTTACAAAGGGACTAATAAATTCAAATTAGTGAAGCTTCAGATGATTTGAAGAGATTTTGAGACTCTCCAAATGAAGGATAGTGAGTCTATCTCATACTTTCACACAAGAATATCAAGTTTGATAAACTAGTTGAGGATGAATGGAGAAGTCATGGAAGATCAGAGGATTATGGAGAAAATCCTTAGAAATTTACCCTCAAATTTTGATGTAGTAGTGATTTCGATTGAAGAGGCAAAGGACCTCTCAACATTGACCATTGATGAGTTGATGGGTTCCCTACAAACCAATGAGTAGTGCCTAGATGGGTCTAAAAATCCTTCCCATGAGCAAGCTTTCAAAGCTCAAGCCAACACAAGAGGTAGGGGGAGAGGTAGAAACAACTCTGAATGAAGCTCAAGAGGCAGAGGTAGAGACATATTTGGACATGGAAGTGTTGGAGAAGATAGCTCAGGATGAGCACACAAACAAGAGGGAGCAAGCGATTCTCAATCTAGCTCCAGACAAGCCAAGAAGAACATAAGCTAAAGTCAGAAGTTTGACAAGAGAAATATTGAATGTTATTATTGTCATAAGCTTAGTCATTATGCAAGTGAGTGTTGGAAAATGAAACACGATCAGTCCAAGCAAAGTGCAAATGTGGCTGATGAAAAAGTGGTTAAAAGTGTAGACACCTAAATTTGGACACTTAATTTATGCAAATTTATCCCCTTTTGTCTAAACATTCCCTTATCTGCATTAATTAAGTAATATCACTATTATTTAATTAATACCTCTAAAGTTCTTCTAATCCCTAAGGTATCTAGTTAAATAATTAAATACCTTCCCCCTTTCATCAAATGAATTAAATAAATATGCCATTTATTTAATTCCCTTCATGTCACATCCCTTTCTTAATCCTAAATATTCTCCTAATTTTATCATTAGGGATGTGCACATGCCTAATCCTTGATTAGGATGTGTCACATCCCCCAAATTTTGCAAGTTGGCCTCTAATCTCTCTTAGCCACCTAAACCTCCTCTAATCCTTCATTAACTAGCCTAATCAACCTCTCAAGGAATTTTTAATTCCTTTTATCCTTCCAAGGAATATTAAATTTATTTTACTCTTTCTCATGTGATCTTTGACTTGTCACATCAAGTCACATGTGAAATCCAACCCTCTTTTAATATGTCATTAATTTTTCTAATCAAGTACTTGCACAACCTTAATCACTTAATTAGGTCTCTATGTCATTTATGGAATGTGTCCTAAGTCAACCCTATTAAAGACTTTCTCCTTTTGGAGAAGGCACTCCATTCTCCATGTGAATTTTTAATTCACATTTAATCCCCCAATGCATCCCTTAGAATTTAAAATTCATTTTCTCATTCCCATGTGGACATTTGAGGAATTTTTAATTCCTCACATGTCCTCTCACCCACATGGGGACAAGAACCTCCTTTATGAGGAGATCTTATCCCAATCCCAAAGTACTATATAGTACCTCCATGTCATGTACTCTCCTTCCAACTCACTCCCACATCATCTTTCTCAAGCCACTTCACATGCCACATGTCAAGATGTGAGGGCTTATGAGTTATCAACTCACCTTAACCCTACATCTTGATCTTGGTGGCTAAATCTCAACCATCCATTTCCCTAGAGAGTCCAAAAGTCTCTATAAATACCCCTTCTTTTCTCTCATTAGAGGGGAGATCATTTATGCTAGCCAAACTCTTGCAAAAAAATTCTTTGAGCCATACTTAGCCAAATTTTCATACTTGCATCCATTTTCACTCATCTTTCCATCCTCATTTCATCTCATAGCTTGCATCTCTTGCCATCCAAGGAGCATACAACATCGAAGATTGAAGGGCCAACCAAAGGACAACTCAACAAGGTGAAAACTTTCATTTTGCTTAGTTAAGTTAATCAATAGGCCAATCTTGAGGTGTAGGGTGTTTGTAGTTGTTATTTGCACTCTTTTTGTTTGTTGCTCATTTTCTAACAGGTATTTCCGCCCTATCACATTTCTGGCACCCCTGGTGGGACCCACAATTGGGTCTCTTTTTTTCACGTTTGCTATTTTTTTGACTTTTTGTAGGTGCATGTTGTAGAGGGGTGGACCCGACCTACAGAAGGGTGGACCTGACCTGCAGAGGGGCAGACTTGACCTTCCTGGGGAAGACCTGACCTCAAAGGGCGGACCTGACCTGATGGACAGGCGAACCTACCCTCCACAGGTGGACCCGACCTTGCACAAGGGCAGACCTACCCTCCACAGACTCCAAAAAGTGTTTTTGGAAAAATTTTCATAGAGGGGCAGACCTGACCTACAAACTAGTGGACCCAACCTATAGACAGGAAAACCTGACTTGCAGATAGGCGGACCTAACCTACAAACAGGCAGACCTGACCTGCAAATAGGCGGACCTAACCTCTAGACAGGCCGATTTTCCCTAGACAACTTTTTCCAGAAGGTAAAATTTTAGTTTTTAGCACTCCTTTTGACTGTTTTAAGGGTTTTTAACTCTCTAACTTAGGCACATAGTTTAACTAGGGGTGTCAATTAACCTTGTTTGTGGTGCTTGTTGGTAAGCTATTTCACATATCCAATCCCCTTGCGCCATTCAACGATCTTGGGTGACACATGTTGGAATTGTGTGCCTCAATCCCACAACCTAAAACCTCTTGTGAGTGATATCGGCGTGACCGTTGGTCTATCTAGCCGATGCAGTAATTGGTATGACTTGCTCCTATCAGAATGTGTCTTAGCAATAAGAGATGTCTCCCCAATAGTGTTACATTTGGAGTCATCAGGATAACATAAGGGTTCGGTAGGAACTCTTGGCGACAGGGAGATCTCTGGCCGACAGGCCTCTCTTATCGAATATCGTGGAGACTTTGGGTGACAAGTGGTGTTAGGGAGACCCTTGGCCGAAAGGCTTGCTTCAGTATGAAGTCTCAGTGATAGTTGAATTCTTCTTGATAGCTTTCACTTGGAGTCTTCGGGGTAACACGGAGGCTTCGCTATGAACTCTTGGCGACTTATGTTTGTCTCACCGATGCTCATCGGGGTAACTTGGAAGTCTCAGTAAGAATTCTTTTTGATGGTGGGTTCTCTCGTCGATAGGTGTGAACATTGTTGTAACCTCTTGGCAATAGCAGTAAGTCTTGCCGACTGTTGGACACTTCAGAATAACTTGTGAACGTCGGTGTGATGTCCTGGCGAGTAGCGATAGTCTCACCGAATGGAAAGCTAACATCTAAGTGACTTTGGGACTTCGGTATGATGTCTCATTGAATAGTTATTGTCTTGGCGATAGCAATAAAAGTGATGATCATCGGTATGAGGTCTTGGTGACAAGGCGAAGTCTGAGCGATAGCTTTCTGAACTTGGTGTAACCTCTTGCCGATAGTGAGGACTCTTGGTGACAGCTACAGTCAGGTCTTATGGCATCAGGGAGACATGGTTAGTGTCTCACTGACATGAAAATATAGGTTGAATGCCTCTAACCGATTGGGAGACCATCCTACGTGGTGTGTCTTCGACCAATCAGAGAAGCCAAATGGGAACCGTTGGGAGTTAGTCTATTGTGGCCATTCTGTGAGGAAGTTCAACAGACAAAGATGACATGGATATACTCTAGAATTGCAGATGATGTTCACTTTAATGAACAATTGTTCGATACAGGTGAGCGATAGAGTGAGGGTCGAGTGGTTGGCTGGAAGGCTGAGGCCATGAAGCCGAAACAGAGTAAGTGAGATGCAGGGTTATGCTGCCGAATTCTCTCCTGATCAAGGATTGAATGCCATGGTTGATCTCTCATGTTGATCTGTACTGTATACTGTGTGAGGGTATTGCAATAGTACGAAGATTGTTTGGTTTGAGAGGTTGATCAGGAAATGTACAGAGGGAGATTTGGTTACTAGATTCTATCCAGAATGAACAAGATGTAATCTCTGAAAAGGCTATGAGCCTGAATTGTATTGTAACCTTCAGTTGCTGAATAATACAATGGCTTGATCTTTGGAGTGTGGGGTTTTTTACCCGAAAGGGTTTTCCCCACGTAAGTCTATGTGTTCTAGTTTTTTGTCTTATCTTTCATCTGTGTTGGTTCTGCTTCTAGAATTTGTTATTGCATGATGTTGAATTTACATTTGCTTCTCTCAGAAGGATTAATGTGGGAAATGAACTGTGTCTGTTTCCGCTTTAGGACATAGTTGTACATGTCTTTGAGGCAATCTAATCAAAATTGAAGTTACCAAAGGCACCACTATTCTTGGAGATTTCTCTGAGATGCCCTAAATTTCCCTAACAAGTGGTATCAGAGCCATCTTTTGGTTGCTGGTTCTAGGTATTTCTCCTGTGAAGATTTCTTAGCTTGATAGGCTGGAGGAAATCTGGAGGAATGGACTGATTTATTGATCCTTTGGTGAGTGGAAGTCTTGTGATATCTGGAGACAGCACGCAGCTTGAAGGATGGTGGAGATGGAAAAGGGAGTTGATCATGTTGATTTGTTGTGATCTGTGTCTCCTGGTTGGCAGTGGTATAACCTTGGTGTATGAGGTGTATTTTCTTGCTCTATGGCTGTGTAGCAGTAAATATTTCATATTGGAAGTCTGTGTGAGAGGCTCCTTGGTGATATGGAGAAGCCTAGTTTATTTCTCAGCCATGGAAGAGAGTGCTTATGCTAGCTGGTGTTTTCCTAGTGTGGTAAGGAACTGTTTTCTCGTTAATCTCAAATACATAAAGGCTATGGAGTTAATCATTAGTTGATTTGCAAGCTTCTGAAATAGCCTATCTCTTTCTCGGATGCATGTACATGTTTTACATGGTTAAGCAAAACTTGTGGTTATGTGGAGTTGTTGTTAAGCTATTTTCTAGACACTAGCTTTTGGGGTGTTGTTGGATGAGATAGTTGCAATTTTGCATGCATGCTTTGTGCATGGTTTGAGGAGGTGTGATTTCTTCTTTACATGGGAGTGTTGGTATGTGATTTTTCACTCAGCATTCTTGTGGTGGTACTTGTGAGTTCCTTGATTATGGTGCTCGTTGTGGACATTATTGGCAAATCAGATTTGGCATGTTCTGGTATTTGAGTCATGATTGTCTATGTGGTTATTCTCTTTGAAATCTTAGTGTTGTAGTTTCCAATGCGATGATGGGTTTGCATGTTCGATGTTTGTGATCTACGAGTTATGCGGTTGGTGGATTAGCTACCCATTGGCTACAATGAGATAACTTGGATGTGGACTATCTTTATCCATGAGGTTGATTCATTGCTGGTGCAGACTTGTTAGCTAGCCATGTTTGTGGTCACTTGTGCATTGGTGTGATTGTTTTGAGATGAGAGGATGGATATTATTGAGTACCTGAATAGTCGGTTATGGGAACCTGAAGCAAGTGGACATGATGCTTGGAGAGCTCGTATGTCATGTTTCAGTGGGAGCTTTAGCAGTAATTGTGGTTTCATCACATGGTGGTGAATGGTCTTCTTTAGTGTTGCAGATGTTTCAAGGGGGAGATTTTAGATCCTATTTCTATAGAAGGGTACTTTCACTTTTGCATGGACATTATTTGAAGATGTGCAACATCTTGGATCCATGGAGGACGCTTGGAGTCTTTGGCTGAGGTGTTGGTGGTGCTTGACAGGTGATGTTGGTTTTGAGTCTGTTTTCTTTATGTCATGGTATACTCTTGTTTGTGCACTAGATTTTTGGCATTGTGCATTGTACTTGAGACCATGGTGAAGTCACTTGAAGTATGGTATCTCCTAATGGGATATGTAGATCATGGTGTCATGATAAGTTCTTGATTCAGATGATTGGAGCTTTGACAGTGGTCTGGTAAATTCTTTATGTATTTGGTGCTTTGATTATTTGCTTGATACTTCATTATAATGCAGTAATGCAGTTGAAATTTAGCATGAGATGATCGGTTGCTAGTACTCATGGATACATGAAGAATAAGGTGAGGCTATTTTTCTCTTATGAGAGAAGTGTTGTTGATTGTTACTCTTGATAAAGTTTTTAGCAGAAAGTCTAAGAAGCCTACACCTTGGTTGAACGTGAGTTCAATTAGAGACCTATGAGGAGATTGCTCTTGGATTATTCATGATGGCTTATATATCTTGAAGGAGTATTCTTGTTCCCACTCTTGGTCTGCTCGGCAGTTTATCTGAGAGGTATTTGGCCCATTATATTTTTCAGATGTGTTTTATGTTCACTTTCATGATATGGATCTTGAATTGTTGTTTAATGGTTCTGGAGGATTCATAGTGGAAGTTGTACAGCTTGTTTATCTCCTTGAGCTTTTCTGTTATGTGTTTTACTGATGAGAATTAGTAGGAGATGATGTATGGGCTGATTTCCTAAAATGGGGAATGAACTAGCTTGATCTTCTTTGAGAGGCTTACATCCATGTTGATTACATGATATTGGAAGTTGGTTTGATATTGGTGATTGAACGGTTGGATGTTGTTAAGGCTTTTCTTTTGGGATGAGAAGGAGATCATTCTTAACATAGCTAGATGTTAGAAGTGCATATAGGAGGATGTTCTACAAGGATATGGTGTGTAGAGTTTCTCTCTTTGGTCTTGGTTTACTTCCTGGATGTTTGGTTTCAAATTGCATTGCTTTGAGGTTTGGTTGGAGCTATAGTGATCGCTTGCTTTTGGTCATGTGTTTTCACTCATGTTCATGGGTGATGACATGGAGGTTCTTAATCCTCTTTCCTTTGATTGTGTGTGGAGAACTTGGGAGAACTGTGAAGACTTGTGGTGAGAGAAATGAATCTTGTAACGGTTTGTTGCAGGTTGTGCATATCATTGTGGATATTTTTGGTACTACATGGTTACATTTTCTATGTGTTGTTATTGGTAGACTTGGTATGTCTTTGATCTTTCAGATTTGGAATTACTTAGGTAGTGGGAGTTCCTGTTGTGTTTTGTCTTCTTCGATTGGAAGGCACTTGGAGCTTGTATTTCCTGTTATTGAGTTGGTTATAGTTTGGCATGAGTTTACTAATGCTTATACCTTTTAGGTATATGGGATTGGATGGAATAGCACGAACTGTGGGTGCTATTTTCAATCACATGGGTCTATTAGTTGGATGGAAGCAGTCAGTCTGATTGTTGTTCTAGCTGGTGTTTTCTATCTTGTTTCTGGAGAATGACTTCACAGTTGTGTTTTGTTTGAGGCTTTGAAGTTGATATTGCTTCTCTATAATGTCTGAGCACAGTGAAGTGCTAGCAGTATCTTGTTGATGATATCACTGGGATCTTTTTCTTGTGTTTGTTGGACTGGTGCTTACTCACCTTGGCTTGTATCTTTCTTCCACAGGTGGCATGTTGGAAGATGACAGGGTTTGTTGCTCGATTAATGGTGGAAATCTTGGATGTTGGTGCTAAATTCTTGATGGAGCATGAGAGCATGTTTCAGGTCTATATGATTTCCTGGAAGGCTATGATCGGTTGCATTTCGGTTGCTTTGTTGGATAGTGAGTTGCAGTTGGATGCTTGGTCTTTGTTGCAAATTGTCTGGAGGATTGTTATTTGTGGAATCTTGTTGATTGGGTGTCTTCAGTATTGTGGGGTATGAATTGGTGGAGCTAGTGTGATCTTAGTTTCTGGTTGCTTTGGAGGTGCCTGTGTGATCTTCATCAAGTGGGAGATTGTTGGAATTGTGTGCCTCAATCCAACAGCCTGAAACCTCTTGTGAGCAATTTCAGTGTGACTGTTGAGATGTCTGGTCGATCTACTAGTTGATCCTGAACTATCATTGTGACCTCCTGAATGTCTTGGCGATTGGCATAACCTGAACCTTCAGCGTAACTTGGGATAGTTGGAATGTTGTCTCGGTGACGGTCAAAATTCTGGTCGATATCGGCATGACCCTTGGTCTGTCTAGCCGATGCAGTAATCGGTATGACTTGCTCCTATCGAAATGTTTCTTAGCGATAAGAGATGTCTCGCCGATAGTGTTACATTTGGATTCATCAGGATAACATAATGGTTCGGTAGGAACTCTTGGCGACAGGGAGATCTATGGCCAATAGGCCACTCTTATCGAATATCAGGGAGACTGTAGGCGACAAGTGGTGTCGGGGAGACCCTTGGCCAAAAGGCTTGCTTCGGTATGAAGTCTCAACGATAGCCAAAGTCTTGCTGATAGCTTTCACTTGGAGTCTTCGGGGTAACACGGAGGCTTTGCTATGAAATCTTGGTGACTTATGTTTGTCTCACCGATGCTCATCGAGGTAACTTGGAAGTCTCAGTAAGAAGTATTGCCGACGGTGGGTTCTCTTGCCGATAGGTGTGAACATCGATGTAACCTCTTGGCGATAGCGGTAAGTCTTGTCGACTGTTGGACACTTCGAAATAACTTGTGAACATCAATGTGATGTCCTAGCGAGTGGCGATAGTCTCACCGAATGGAAAGCTAACATCTATGTGACTTTGGGACTTCGGTATGATGTCTCATCGAATAGCGATTGTCTTGGAAATAGCGATAGAAGTGATGATCATCGGTATGAGGTCTTGGTGACAAGGCGAAGTCTAAGCGATAGCTTTTTGAACTAGGTGTAACCTCTTGCCGATAGTGAGGACTGTTGGCGATAGCTACAATCGGGTCTTATGGCATCATGGAGACACGATTAGTGTCTCACTAACATGCGAATATAGGTTGAATTCCTCTGACTGATTGGGAGACCATCCTACGTGGTGTGTCTTCAACCAATCAGAGAAGTCGAATGGGAACCATTGGAAGTTAGTCTGTTGTGGCCATTCTGTGAGGAAGTTCAACAGACAGAGATGACCTAGATATACTCTAGAATTGCAGATGATGTTCAATTCGATGAACAGTTGTTCAATATAGGTGAGTGATAGAGTGAGGGCCGAGTGGTTGGTTGGAAGGCCGAGGCCATGAGGCCGAAACAGAGGAAGTGAGAGGCAGGGTTATGCTGCCAAATTCTCTCATGATCAAGGATTGAATGCCATGGTTGACCTCTCATGTTGATCTGTATTGTATACTATGTGAGGGTATTGCAACAGTACGAAGATTGTTTGGTTTGAGAGGTTGATCAGGAAATGTACAGAGGGAGAGTTGGTTACCAGATTGTATCCAGAATGAACAAGATGTAATCTCTGAAAAGGCTATGAGCCTGAATTGTATTGTAACCTTCAGTTGCTAAATAATACAATGGCTCAATCTTTGGAGTGTGGGGTTTTTTACCCGAAAGGGTTTTCCCCATGTATGTCTTTGTGTTCTAGTTTTCTGTCTTATCTTTCATCTATGTTGGTTTTGCTTCTAGAATCTATTATTGCATGATGTTGAATTTACATGTGCTTCTCTCAGAAGGATTAATGTGGGAAATGAACTGTGTTTTTTTTACTTTAATACATAGTTGTACGTGTCTTTGAGGCAATCTAATCAAAATTAAAGTTACCAAAGGCACCATTATTCTTGGAGATTTCTCTAAATTTCCCTAAATTTCCCTAACAGCATGAAATTGTAGCTTACCAAGTCCTTTGAGTCATCCTCTTTTACTTTTCTTAGTGGGACCTACTTGGGGATTTCATCACCCCAAGGGATGATTCCAACCATGTGTACCGGTGGGGTATATAAAGGAGGGAGAGCAAAATTTGTACCTCAATCCAACCATGTTGTAATTGGCGAAGCATCAGGATGACGTGAAGAGTTGGTCCGAGCCTTTAGTATCTCTCTAAGGTTCCATACTCACACTTGTAACAGGTTGGTGTTCACAGTTTGGGCCTTACATACCGGGTGTATATCGAGGACTCCCTAGCAACCATGTTCATCCTAGAATAGATGACTTTTTCAGCCATACCCTCTCTACTAGACTTAGGTTTGTGTTGTCTGAATTGTCTTCTTTGTGTAAAACCAGTGATTTTTTGATTAATTGACTCAGCCATATCCTTTTGATTGATGTTTGTTGTGTTTTGGGTCCTTTGCCTTACTCATCTTGTCAAAATTCAAGTTTAAACCTATCCAGGGGTGAACCTAACCTTTGAACAGGTGAACCTGACCCACCCAGGGGTGAACTTGACCTTGAACCAACCTTTTCCAGCCTCTTTCAGCCAATTTGGACCAACTTTAGCTCCATAGGCAAATGTTCCCTCTAGACAAGCGAATTTTCCCTCTCGACAGGTGAACTTGCACTCTAGAAAGTCAAACTTGCCCTCTGGACAAGCAAACTTGACCTCTAGATAGGCGAACCTGACCTCGAGAGGCAGACTTGACCCTTGACTGGTCAGCTTTATCATCTGTTTCATCATTCTAGACCCCCGTTTCATCGTTTCGCGCGCTTGTTTCCCCGTTTTGAGTAAATGTTAACCCATTTCAAACCTTCGTCTATTGTCTTGAACTCTTGTTCTGCCATTTCGATTGTTCATTTACTCATTCTAAGTAAACATCCATCAATTTTGAACCTCCCTCTCATCGTTTCGAGAGTTGTTCACCCATTTTAAGTCATTGTTCACTCATTCTGAGTAAACATTCATCCATTCCAAACCTCTATCTCCTCATTCTAAGAATCCTTTGTCCATTCCGAGTCACTGTTTACTCATTCTGATTACTCCATCCATTCTGATTTCTCATTCATCCATTCCGAGCAATCATTCACTCGTTCCAAGTTCTCATTCGTCTATTTCAAATCTTCCTCCCCTCATTATGAGATTCATTCATCTGTTCTGAGCATTCGTTCATCCATTTCGAACATCCATCTCCTTGTTTCGTGCATCTGAACAGCTTTTTTTTTACCATTTTCACCCAAGGGTTAACCTGCCCAGCTAGGGGCGAACCTACCCAACTAGGGACAAACCTGCCCAGCTAGGGGAAAACCTGACCTTTTCTGGGAGCAAACTTGCCCAGCCAGGGGCGGACCTGCCCTCTAGGGGCAGACCTACCCAGCCAGGGGCGAACTTGACCTTTGAACTAGCCTTTTTGAGCCTGTTTTAGTCATTTTTGGCCAACTTTTGCTCCATAGGCAGACCTGCCTTCTGGACAGGCGAACCTGACCTCTGGACAGGTGAACTTGACCTCTGGATAGGCGAACCTGACCTCTGGACAAGCGAACTTTCCCTCCAGACAGGAAAACTTTTCCTTTGGACAGGGGAACTTGACCTTTGGACAGGCGAACTTTCCCTCCAGATAGGCTAACCTACCCTCTCGATAGGCGAACCTGGCCTCTAGATAGGCGAACTTGACCTATGAATAGTCAGTTTCATCATTCGTTTCATCATTTCACCCCTCGCTCAGTCATTCCGAGCACCCATTTTCCCATCATCAACACTATTTTGTAAGTCATCGTTTCATCACCAAAATCATATAAGTGCTACTTAGAACATCATTAGAGTCCATATCCAGCATCAAATCATCCATCCCAATCACCTAGACTTCATTTCGAGAATTTTGATTTTTGTGCCAAAACTTCCAGAGGCCATAACTTTTGACCCGGGTGTCCATTTGAGCTGAAATTTTATGGGTGGTTGCATTATGAGGTGGCATGTGGATTCCCAACTGACCATTTTTGAGGTCTCAAACTTTCATCTTAACCCTTAAAATCACAATTTAGTGTTTTTTTTAGTTTTTGAAAAATTATTTTCGTTAATAACTCGGAATGCATGTCTCAAGTTTAGGATGTTAGCTAGAAATTCATCCTATCTTAGTTTTGGGTATTTTTTGGGAAAAAACTGGACTCTCAAAAGTATGTCCGTGAAGTTTCCTAAAATGACAAAATTTGACAATTTTTGAAAATTGCCAAATCTGGAAAAATTTGATCGTCGGAATCAATCCCATCACATCCTCCAATCATTCTAAGCTTCAATCCAATCCTAATCTGAGCTTTAATCTAATCCCAATCTTAGCTTAACCAAAACCCTAATCTGAGCTTTAGTCCATCTGCAATCAAGATCTTTGGATATCGAAACAAATCTTAAAGATCCCTCCCTTCATCTTCTTCAATTTTGTCCTATTCATCCATTCTAATCATCCGTTCACTCGTTCTGAGTAAACATCCATCCATTCCAAACCTCCTTTCATCATTTCAAACTCTTGTTATGATGTTTTGATCATTCGTTTACTTGTTTTGAGTAAACGTTCATCCATTTCAAACCTCCTTTCATCATTTCGAACTCTTGTTCTAGCATTCCGATCATTCATTTACTCGTTCTGAGTAAATGTTTATCCATTTCAAACCTCCTTTCATCATTTTGAACTCTTGTTCTGTCATTTCAATGATCTGTTTACTCATTCTAAGTAAACATTCATCCATTTCAAACCTCCTTTCATCATTTTGAACTCTTGTTCTATCATTCTGATCATTCATTTACTCGTTCTGAGTAAACATTCATCCATTTCAAACCTCCTTTCATCATTTCAAACTCTTGTTATGTCGTTCCGATCATTTGTTTACTCGTTTTGAGTAAATGTTCATCCATTTCAAACCTCCTTTCATCATTTCAAACTCTTTTTCTATCGTTTCGATCATCCGTTTACTCATTTTGAGTAAACATTCATCCATTTCAAACCTCCTTTCATAATTTCAAACTCTTGTTCTATCATTTCGATCATCTGTTTACTCGTTCTGAGTAAACATTCATCCATTTCAAACCTCCTTTCATCATTTCAAACTATTGTTCTGGCATTCCGATCATTCGTTTACTTGTTTCGAGTAAATGTTCATCCATTTCAAACCTCCTTTCATCATTTTGAACTCTTGTTTTGTCGTTTCGATCATCCATTTACTCATTCTGAGTAAACATCCATCCATTTCAAACCTCCTTCAATCATTTCGAACTCTCATTCAACAATCCTGATCAATTGTTTACTCGTTTTGAGTATTCATTCATCCATTTTTATCATCTATTTCTCTGATCAAATCATCATTTTCCCCATTCAAATCCCCTGAACTTCGTCTCAGGTTATTATCCAAATTGACCTAAGTGTCTGATCTGATCATCATCATCGACATTCGCGTAGGATTGTCATCCATCTAAGTTAATCATTATCATCAGCCTAATCAATCCATTTTCAATCTCAAAGTGGATTTGATGCCGCAATCATCCTTTTATCCTTTAATCCGATCAATCAATATCCTAAGTCACCTAGGGTAATCTCTGAATGGGGTTTAGAATCCCTTCCATCATCCTATCCAATCCATCATTCAATCTTATTAATCATCAATCGATCTTATCCAATCCTATCCAATCACCTTTGACCCAATCAATCTACTTCCATCTCAAAGTAGATTCAGTGTCGTAATCATCCTTTGATAATCAAATCCAATCGTTAGAATCAATCCCATCACATCACCCGATCATCCTAATCTGAGGTTCAATCCAATCCTGATCTGAGCTTGACCTAAATCCTTATGTGAGCTTTAGTCCATTCCCATCCTAAATCCTTGATCCATCCTCTTTATCCTTTCATCATCATGAATCTTTATCCTCCATAAATAGTAGTTAAGGGAAACCCTAATTACGTCGACAATGATAATGAAAGTCTTGTCGATCAAGAAGAATGTGACATAGATCCCCTTGACACTATCATTGCTAGTAAGTTTTCTCCACCCGCTTACCAAAATCCAATCATCCCTTTGAGTTATCTTGTTATGTCTTCATCCATGCCTAATCATACTCCTTATGCTACCTTTGACAAGGGATACCCATCATAGCCTTCATCCACATCATCCTCTTATCCTAGTCTATCATCACAATACCCCTATCCTAATCCCCCATCCACATCCTCCTATCTCAATCCTTCATCTGCATATACCCACTACCCTAATCTTCCATATCAATCTGCTCACCCTAATCCTACATGCACACCTTCCTATCACAATTCCCCATCCATGTCCCCCTATCCTAATCTTCCATACCAATCAACCCCATCAACTTACCCTAATCCAACATCCGTTTCTCTCTATCCTAACCCAACATCCATGTCTTCAATCTTAGTCTGCCATCCCAATACCCTTACTACAATCAACCACCTGCATCCTTGTGTCCTAATCTACCATTCCAATACCCCTATCTTAACCCTTCATCTAATATTAATCCCCCATCTATTTTCAGTCCCGCATCCAATCCCATTCCCCCATCTAATCCTAGTCCATCAATCCCTAACCCTAATCCTTCATCCACTCCTACCTCACCATCCAAACCTAGAGTATGCAAGTTCCTCACTCCAAAAGTTCTCCAAGGACTTATAAAAAAGAAGACATCTCCCACTCCACACCTCGACGTTGTGGAATCATGCCATCCCAACCCATCATCCACGGTCATTAGTGACGAGATCCTTCTCCTCCCAACACCTATCATTGATGATACCACCCCTCGCACCACTCAAACCATCAAAACCATCACATCTTCTAAATTCACTGAGCCCCCATATCCTACCATCACATCCTCTGAATCCACTGAGCCCCAATCTCCTACTATCACATCTACTAAATCCACTGAACACCCACCTCCTACTCTGAGATTCGTCAAACCCATTGACGACACCCAAATCCAATCCACTAAAATCCATTCCCATGAATATTTTGAACCCTCTATCCATCCATCTTCCCCACTTAAAGAGTCCCACTCAGACTCCATTATCATGCCTCCCACACACGATGAGTCATGCCAAGAGCCTGATCCAAAGCATGCCAACATATCCCTTTCTCCAGATCAAGATCCTACCATCCCATCTACTCCACCTCAAGATCATAGTCCCCCACCCATTCCATCCCATGATCCCCTTGTCATTCAAGATTCCACCACTCCATCACATGAGCCCACTACCACAAATCTAGATCCTATCATATCCCCTAATCCCTCTCCTGATACCACCCATCCAAATGCTGCTATCCCCTCATCTCCCTCTCATTATCCCCCATCATCACCTAAAACTGTTATCCCCACATCACTTGCATATCCCCTTGGTACTCTCACATTCTTCCATGGTGGCGTCCTTGCAAAAGAAAAACACAGTGTATAGACCACCCATCATCCTCCACCTATTAATGGACTCACATCATGTTTTCAGAATAACACAAATCCTATCATGGATCGCATGCTCAAGAAAATGAACTATCAAGGAAAAGGTCTAGGCCTTCATGAGCAAGGTATTTTAGAGCCCATCCAATTCAAAGAACAAATTTGCATGCAAGGTCTTGGACCTATTTCCCAAGACTCACAATCTAAAGATGTTGGTACAACCTCTAGATGTCCTCAACAAACCTTTCCCAAAAGAAATGTCAGCTCTTCCCATCACTCCACCAGATCATATGCTACCATCCCTCCTCCTCTATCGTATCGCCTCAAAAAAACCTTCCATATTCCTCCTTCATCTGCTCCATCCATTTTGGGTCCTTACATCCCTCCATCCACTCCATCCATCTTGGGTTCTTATGTCCCTCCACCCACTCTATCTGCTTTGGGTCCGTATATCCCAAAATCACCTCCTCCATCTCATCCTTTCATCCATCCAACACCTATCCATGTCATCCATCATAAACATCCCTCTCGCATGTCCCCTAATCAGGATCAACAAAGGAACATACCTACACATTCTCCATCTCCACGTAATCCTCATAATCCTACCTCCATCGCTGCATATCATCCATCTCCTCACACCCATCCCATTGCTACTAAAAGCACTTTGGATGCTAAAGTAAAAATACAAAAATCCAAACATCCACATGAATCTAAAGCTCCCCATGTCCCCTCTAAAAGACATGGTGAAGAGAAGAAAAATCTAAATCCAAATCAAATCCGTAGGCCACAAAGGCCCACTAAAGAAAGAGAAAAACCATTTGGATCCCAAAGAATAAAGATGCAATGCCTTCAAATGAAAAATATATAGGAAAATCCAAGTTGCTAACCCAAAGGCTAATCATTTTCATCCACCCTCTCCTAAATCTATTTTGGGTCCTTATGTCCCAAAATTCACCATTCCATCTCTTCCATTATCCCCACATTCTCCATCCATTAATCCTCTTATCTTTTCACATCCACCACCACATGTGCCAATGTTGGTCTTGAACACATCTCCCCATCACATATCCACCCCATCATTCCATCCATACACTTTCCAACCTCCCACCCATTATCCCACACATCTCCCCTCTCAAATCCCTCTAATTCATCCTCTTGAATAATCCATTTATCCTAATAAGATTGTACCAATGTCCAACAGTCAGTTCGAACATGGGCTCTTAATACCTCATATAGAAATTTATGCTTGAGTCCTTCATCCATATCCTTATCGCATGTCTTCCAAATCCACTTATTCACCTCCCTATCCTTATCCAAAAAGTCAAAAAATCCAAAAAAAGTACAAAAAAATCAAATAATAAAATAGTAAAGAGAAATAATTCATCCAATGGTGAAAACTTGGCAAAAAAGTGCCTTGGACAAGTACCATGATGAAAACCTGGTAAATAGGCATCATGGCTAAATCCTCATCTGCACTTGGGGGCAATTCCTTGATATGCATTTCCTCCATCCGTTATGCTTCTCGCTATGCTTCCAGCTATGCACCCGTCTTCCTGCTATATGTCCTCTTCATTCATCCCCTCCATCCCACCTATCTTACACAACTTGCTTGGCATATCTCATTTATCTCAATCCTTCCATCCTCCTTGTGATCTTGATAATGATAGGGGAAAACATATAAACATGCTTTGGACACCTTTTAGCATACATTCCCCTTATCCGCACACTATCCTACTCCTCATTCGCACTCGTCTACCTTCCTTATCCACTCATCATGCTACCCTCAATCTCCCTTCCTTATCCATGCATCCTATCTTCATCCCTCTCACTCCTTTATTTTCCTATCCTTCTCCATTGCATCCTTCATGCCTCCTCACACATGACATATCTAGAGTGGGGGCATCTATCTTCCTTTGTGATATAGTCCTTGGAGACATCATTCATTCCATCAGATCAATCCCTTCCATTTCCCTATCCTCATCTCCTTATCGTTATATCCATCTCCCCATCCTTATCTTTTATCCCTCCAAACAATCCTTATATCCATCTCCCCATCCTCATCTTCCTATCCTTCCATCATAGCATCCCTTTTTATCTATCCATCTGGTAACCTTTTCCTCATCCAAATCCTTATCCCTCTATCCAATCCATCCAAACAATCCTTTTCCTCCCCGCATCCTCTATCCTCATCCCATCTCATAATCTCTTGTCATTGGTATCTAGCTATAGGCTACTCCCCAAGCAACCCAATGCCATCTATCTTATTGTCATCACTTCCATTTCTTTTACACATCTTTTCGATCTCCTATCCTTTCTCATCATTCATCTATCTGTCTTGTCATCCTCCGACTTCATCTTTGCTGATTTGCATAACTATCCCATCCCTGAGCTTTGTGTAGTCACCATGCTCCGATCCAATCTAACAGGTCTACCATGTCCCATCATGTTGATCCAATCATTTTATCCCCTTATCTAGGGTTATCTAGGGTTATCTAGGGTTATCTAGGGTTGTATTTGGTCCTTTTGTCGAACTACGTTGCCCCTGCACTTTCACGTAGGCAAGGTTGATCATTTGATCCACCCCCGGGGTTCCTTTATCGCCTATCATCGGTCTTTCTACTTTATCCATATGATCCTTTATCGTCTATCATCGGTCTTTCTGCTTCGTCCGTCTACTCTTTTATCGTCTATCATTAGTCTTTCTTCTTTGTCCATCTTTTCATCCATCGAGGTCTCCATCATCCTCTTTCCAATTTTATCCATGGTTCGTTGTCAGCCTTTCATCGAACTATGATGGCTCTGCGCTTTCACATAGGCAAGGCTAATCTTTGATCAGCCCCTAAGCCCCTAGGTCATTGGGATGTGTTAGTCTCCTATCTTGTGTCATGTCTCTTGTGTCACGTCATCAAGCTATGCCCTTATCTAGCTAGTTCTTAACAAATGAGATCCACTTGTATCAGTAGATCCAATCGGTTTTGAATATCCGGCGTCATATCGGTCTTTCAGTTTAGTATCCATCATCGGTCTCAATAGGATGCATCCTTCCTAATAGACCTCATCAATCCCATGCATCCCCTTGATATTATGGCAAAGGACGTTTGAAATTGATTGTGATATTTTGATGCTTTTGGCTTTTGTTTATCATTTGATCTCCCTATCATCACTTGTCACGGTCGCCTTGATCCATCATATCATGGTGTGCTTTGACTAGTCAACATAGGGGTGTATCTTGATCTTTTCTTTGTTGTTTTCTTCTCAGTTGTCCCACATAGTACCCACCAAGATCCCTGAGGTCTTGTGTTATGCTAGGGTATCCTTGTGTACTTTTGGTTATCCTCATACCTATCCCAACCAAGGTCATCGCGACTTTGGGGTGTTGGGATAGCCTTCTTGTTTGTTGTGCTTGTTTCATGCATTATACACTAATCTTCCTTAGTCCTCTATACCTTGGTGTGTCGTGTCTTCTACTATATCAAAAATCAGTGCTCCTAATGATGGAAAATTGCATTTAGATTGCATTTCATCTCCATCCTCTCATCTATCAAAATCCCCCCCATTGATTCATCTTTTATCACTCTCCCCTCCCAATCTCCTACCGCCTTTTCATCCTTTCTTACCCATCACTTTGCATCATCTTCCTCATATACCCCTTTCATCATCTCCTCAATTTCAAAAGCACACCTATGTTCTCTTGAACCCACATGTCCTCTCGAGGGGGCATCCTTCATCCCTAATTTTCATCATATTTTTTCCCCTTCCTAGTCATTCCTTTGAATGACTGGGGCATCTTTCCCAATCTAACCATCTTCTTCTAGGTTCTATGTTTTAATATTCTTTGAAATGATGCTACTTTAAAACACCATTTCAAAGAGGGGAAAAATGTAGACACCTAAATTTGGACAATTAATTTATCTAAATTTATCCCCTTTTGTCTAAACATTCCCTTATCCACATTAATTAAATAATATCACTATTACTTAATTAATACCTCTAAAGTTCTTCTAATGCCTAAGGTATCTAGTTAAATAATTAAATACCTTCCCCCTTTCATCAAATGAATTAAATAAATATGCCATTTATTTAATTCCCTTCATGTCACATCCCTTTCTTAATCCTAATTATTCTCCTAATCTTATCATTAGGGATGTGCACATGTCTAATCCTTGATTAGGATGTGTCACATCCTCCAAATTTTTCAAGTTGGCCTCTAATCTCTCTTAGCCACCTAACCCTCCTCTAATCCTTCATTAACTAGCCTAATCAACCTCTCAAGGAATTTTTAATTCCTTTTATCCTTCCAAGGAATATTAAATTCATTTTACTCTTCCCCATGTGATTTTTGACTTTTCACATCAAGTCACATCAACTCACATGTGAAATCTAACCCTCTTCTAATATGTCATTAATTTATCTAATCAAGTACTTGCACAACCTTAATCACTTAATTAGGTCTCCATGTCATTTATGGAATGTGTCCTAAGTCAACCCTATTAAAGACTTTCTCCTTTTGGAGAAGGCACTCCATTCCCCATGTGAACTTTTAATTCACATTTAATCCCCCAATGCATCCCTTAGGATTTAAAATTCATTTTCTCATTCCCATGTGGACATTTGAAGAATTTTTAATTCCTCACATGTCCTCTCACCCACATGGGTACAAAGACCTCCTTTATAAGGAGATCTTATCCCAATCCCAAGGTACTATATAGTACCTCCATGTCATGTACTCTCCTTCCAATTCACTACCACATCATCTTTCTCAAGCCACTTCACATGCCACATGTCAAGATGTGAGGGCTTGTGAGTTCTCAACTCACCTTAGCCCTACATCTTGATCTTGGTGGCTAAATCTCAACCGTCCATTTCCATAGAGAGTCCAAAAGTCTCTATAAATACCCCTTCTTTTCTCTCATTAGAGGGGAGATCATTCATGCTAGCCAAACTTTTGCAAAAAGATTCCTTGAGCCATACTTAGCCAAATTTTCATACTTGCATCCATTTTCACTCATCTTTCCATCCTCATTTCATCTCATAGCTTGCATCTCTTGCCATTCAAGGAGCATACAACATCGAAGATCGAAGGGCCAACCAAAGGACAACTCAAAAAGGTGAAATCTTTCATTTTTCTTAGTTAAGTTAATCATTAGGCCAATCTTGAGGTGTAGGGTGTTTGTAGTTGTTATTTGCACTCTTTTTGTTTGTTGCTCATTTTCTAGCAAGTATTTCTACCCTATCACATAAATTAATTAGCAAAAGGCCTTCATCATGTGCAACATTACTGAGAAAGGTAGTGATGAGGTATAGTTTTTAGACAGTGGATGTAGCAACCACATGAGTGGTAATGAGAGTTTATTTTCTTTCATTGATAAAAATGTTAAGTCTGAAATAAAAGTGGGGAACAATGAAATAGTTCCAGTTGTGGGAAAAAGGTCTATTGCTTTTCGCACCAAGAAAGGTGAGAAGGAGTTTGACAATGTATATTTTTCCCCTGGTATAAAGCACAATCTCATGAGTATTGGAAAGTTGATCTAAAAAGGCTACAAAGTGTTGATGGAAAAAGGTGAATGCATCATTTATGAGAAGGATGGAAGCAAGAAAATAGTTGCAACAGTACCATTGACAAAGAATAGAATGTTTCCCTTGAGGTTGGAAAGGCGTTTCTTAGCTCATTTCTTAGCTGCAACAAGCATGGAAAATGTATAACAATACAACAACAAGCAGCCTTCAAGAAAATTATTCAAGGCCCTTCAAAAATTTGGCATCTCAGGTATGGGCACTTAGGCTATGCTGGTTTGAATATTTTGTCAAAGAAGGATATGGTTAGAGGTTTACCAATCATTGTAGAGCCTACTGGTAGATGTGAATCCTGTATTTTAGGCAAGCAACATAGGCAACTCTTTCAATTGGGAAATTCTAGAAGGGTAAGAGCGCCATTGGAGTTGGTGCATACTAATTTGTGTGGCCCTATGAAAACAATTTCTATTGGTAAGAGCCAATATTTTATGACCTTCATAGATGACTATAGCCATAAGACATGGGTTTATTTCTTGCAACATAAATCTGAAGCATTTGAAAATTTTCAAGTGTTTAAGGCCCAGGCTAAAAAGAAGAGTGGACATTTCATCAAGATCTTAAGGTCAGATAGGGGGGGAGAGTATACCTCCAATTAGTTTGTGAATTTTTGCAAGCAACATGGAATTAAGAAGGAGATAACAACAACCTATAATCCACAACAAAATGGAGTGGCTGAGAGGAAAAATAGAACCATTGTGGAGATGGCAAGAAGTATGCTTAAAGCCAAGAGACTCCCAAATGAATTTTGGGGTGAAGATGTAGCAACAGCAGTATATTTGATAAATAGAAGTCTTACAAAGGTAGTTTGTGACAAGATTCCACAAGAGGCATGGGAAAAATGCAAGTGGACAGTTGAGCACTTGAGAGTGCTCAAGTGTGTGGCATATGCACTTGTGCCAAAAGAGAAGAGGCAAAAGTTGGATGACAAGGGTGAGAAGTGCATCTTCATGGGCTATAGTGAAGAGTCAAAATCCTATAGGCTCTATAACCCAGTCACCAAGAAAATAGTCATCAATAGAGATGTGGAGTTCTTAGAGGATGAATCATGCAATGGCCTAATAGATATTGACAGCTCCATACAACACCCAACAACTCTGGTTGATGAATAAAAAGAGTATGAAGTGCAACATGATGATGTTATGGAGCCCCCAATAGCTCCCAATAGCTCCAAACCACTCCAGACCAATGCACAGACAAAGCCTACTCAGAAAAGCAACAACAATAGTGAGAATTCAGACCCCACTTTCACCTCCCTAATGCCAAGAAAGACCAATATTCTAAGGGAGATCTACCAAAATAAAAGGTATGATGAAGAGTTTGATGAAAATATGAATTTGGTAATATTTTCCCACAGTGATCCAATTTATTTTAAGGATGTTGTGAAAGAAAATAAATGGTGTAAAGCCATGGATGAGGAGATAGATGCAATAGAGATGAATAGAATATGGGAGCTAACTAATTTTCCACCCAAAAAACAAGTAATTGGAGTGAAATGGGTCTATAAGACCAAAAGCAATGTTGATGGTAAAATAGAGAGGCATAAGGCAAGATTAGTTGTCAAAGGATACAAACAATAGTTTGGGAGAGATTATGATGAGACATATGCTCCAGTTGCAAGGATGGAGACCGTGTGGGCAGTCATATAAATTGCATCCCAACACAAATGGAAAGTATTTCAAATGGATGTAAAGTCAAACTTCTTAATTGGAGTGCTGAAAGAAGAGGTGTATGTGGAGCAGCCACCTAGTTATGAAGTTCCAGGTCAAGAAAACAAGGTATACATGTTGAATAAATCTCTTTATGGGCTGAAGCAAGCACCATGAGCATGGTACAATAGGATTGACTCATATTTGTTGAGCAATGGCTTTAGCAAAAGCGATGGTGAGCCCAATCTTTACATCAAGGCAGTTGATGGTAAGATTTTAATTATTATCTTGTATGTTGATAATTTAGTTTTCATTGGGGATAATGATTTCCTCATTGTTGATTTTAAAGAGGCCATGAAAAGAGAATTTGAAATGACAGACTTAGGTCTCTTGAGGTATTTCCTAGGAATAGCAGTAAAACACATGCATGATGGTATTTTTATTTCTCAAAAAAAGTATGTAGCAGAGATTTTGAAGAGGTTTAGGATGCAAGATAGCAAGCCTTCCCCCACACCAACACCCATAGGTTTGAAGTTTAGTAAGGAAAATTGCAACAACAATGTGAATCCAACCATGTATAAAAGTTTGGTTGGAAGTTTAATGTATTTGACAACAACTAGGCCTAATATAATGCATAGTGTAAGTCTGATTTCCAAATTTATAGAGACTCCAAAAGAGTCACATTAGCAAGCAGGTAAAAGAATCATGAGGCATGTGAATGGAACCAAAGGATATGGCATTTTTTATAGTACAACAAATGAATTTGGGCCGGTTGGTTACACGGATAGTGATTGAGCAAGGAGTGTGGATGATAGAAAGAGCACATTTGGATATGTGTTTCACTTGGGTTCGAGAGTCATTTCATGGGCTTCGAAGAAACAACCCATAGTTTCCCTATCTACAAGTGAGGTTGAGTATATAGCAGAAAATGTAGCTACATGCCAAGCTATTTGGCTAAGGAGGACCTTAGCAGATTTGAAGGAAGAATAAAAGGATGGAACAATTATATTTTATGACAATGTTTCATCAAATTGCTTTGAAAAAGAATCCAGTTTTTCATGGAAGAAGCAAGCACATTGAAATCAGGTATCATTTCATAAGAGAATTAGTTGAGAAAGGTGAAATCAAAATGAAATTTTGTAGGTCCGAGTAGCAGCTTGTAGACATTTTTACCAAACCTTGAGTAGAGATTGCTTTGAATGCCTAAGAAGAAGATTAGGTGTTGTTGATTTGTATGAAGAATGATGTTGTTTGACAACTCGGTCAAAGGGGTAGTGTTGGAAATATTTAATTTTTTGTCCGAGTCTTTCTCACGTCAACTCCCCTATAGCACCTACCTGTCAGAAGACTCTCTTCAATGGAAATTTTTTTGGGATCTTCATCCCTGTTTTGTCCCTAAATCCAAAATTTATTGTGTTGGTAAATTTGAATTTTGAGAGGTAATTTTTGAAGAAGACAAGAATAGACAAAAAGAAGGATTGAATATAGTCATACTTGTGAAGTTGCAAGAAGAATAAGTTGCAGCAACAACAGTAGAGAATGTTTTGAGAATGAAGTGCAGAGTGTGTGCAGGGAGTAGTAGATAGCTCCAGATTATTTTGTGTGTGTAGGGAGTAGTAGATAACTCCAAATGAATAGCAAGAAGAAGAGAGAGCTCTGAGAAGCTCCAAATTGTTGTGTGTGTGTGCAGCTCCAGATTGTTGTCAAAGTAGTTTGTAGTTTCAATTTTTTTTTGTCATAAAAATACCAAAAGAAAGAAAGAAACAAAGCAGTAATAGAAGATGGCTTCATCTATGATAATTAATCTCACAGTCATTATCTTTACATTTGTTATCAACCTGCAATGCGTTATGGGTATATTCATCTCTATCCAATTTGCTTGTTTGTTATGTTTCTTCTAATTTAGGATAAAATTCTAATCTAATCTGGAACTTCAGGTGCTCTGACTTGCGAGGAGTTTCCTATGGAGATTTGTGCATTTTTTGTTTCATCCTCAGGAGCACGTTGTGTTCTTGAGAAATCTATCATGAGGGACGACAGTGCCCATTACCAGTGTCTGGTATGTTAAAAACCCAATTATTAAACAATAGGAGATCTTTCTTTTTTTGAAGGCTATAATAAGAATTGATAAATATGAGTTTTCACAGTTATTATTCTGGAATTAACTATATTTATTTTGTTTTCCTCAACTTTTGAGATGGGCCCATTGCAGATTTTTATAGATTACAAAATTGAAGTGCATGTAATTGAAAATCATTGTGCAGACATCAAAGGTCTTGGCAGAAAAAATTGAAATGAATGGATTGAAACAGAAGAATTTTTAAACTATTGTGGGCTTGAAAGAATCATAGTAGGATTGTCCAGTGACAGTCTAATGGAGTATAGATTTACTAGAAAATTGTGTTTTCCATAGTGTTACAACAATTGCCTCGACATTGTGACTCTCTATTTCAATCTTGGTGCCAGAGAAGGTAAGCAAATTACAACATTTTTTTTGGACTTTACTATTGCCTCTTTTATAAGGCTTCTTAAATGATATTATATATATTATTCCAGGCGTGCACCTGCCTCACCTGTGCGAAGCTCACGAAAGTGGATCCCATTGCATTGTACGACAAGTTTTGGAAGGTGCAAAACAAGCATTGTAGCTTAATCATTCAAATTTTCTTCTCCTCTTTCTTCCACTCTAGACATCACAACCGCCATTCATGTGGGTTCTCTGACTCAATAGATTATAAACCAAATTTTTTCTTTCAAATGATTTATGTGATTGCTTTCTAGTCTTATACCAATTTTAATTGTTTGGAAGGATTTATACCAAACAGGCATTGATGTAAAACAATCTTGATGTGGGTCAAAATATGGATACAAAGGCTTCAAACAAAAGAAATGAATATGCCAAGACCAAGGTCTAGAATCAAGAATCTTATTTTGTCTTTCTTTTTAAAATAAGATAATAAAAAATTATGCACGTGGATACTTGAATGGAGATGTAATTTAAAAGGTGTGTTCTAAAAATTAGAAGACTACTTATGGAGTCCCTCCATATTTGAAGGGAACTCATTGAATTCACTAATTGGGTCCCAACTTGAGTAAATTTTCAAGACTCTTTTTGCAAAAGATCCAATATTTCAAGAAAAAAAACTCAAAACCATAAAAATTAAGGAATAGATTCATTAATTTTTAAGGAGGTTTCAATGTTGATTATCTTATTTATTGCTCTCATTTTCTTAGTCAAAAATTTATAATTAATGTCATTATAATCATATTTAGAAGAAATATATTTATAGACATTGGATCAGTATAGTTCAATTGATTAAGAACAGATTTGGTGGCCTCTTATTAGAGGGACCCAAAAAAGGTTGTGATAGGGTTTCCAAGAGTGGTGAATAATAAAGGGAAACATACCCACGAGTTAGAATACTAAAAAAACTCATTATTTCCATTAAAATCTATCTAATTGAGGTTTCCTTTAGATGTTAGTTGGGGCTAGATCAGATAGAAGAAACCTTGGATGACAAATAATATGCAATTGCCTATGTAGGAATAGGCTAGAACCATTAAGGAGAGGGAACATAAGACATCTAGGAGTACTAATGTAAAAATATCATAGATAACATCATCTAGCAATCATAAAGTAAAATAATGAGATATAAGAATGATAGCATATGTAATAAGGTAAATAAGGTGTCCCCAATTGTTTCCCTCAATTTTTTTAAGACATTATCCAAGGTGCTAGATAAGATCATGTAATCATAGATAAGTTTCATAATATTTACAATCAAGATAAATATTTAAGTATGTGACATGTAAGCATAAGATTGGCATCATAAAAGAGAATGTGGGAATTGTAATATTTAAACATGTAACTATAAGATAAACATGTAATTTGTAAGCACAGTATCACAAAGATGTAACATGATAAGCTTATAGAATCATGAGATAAACATATAAGAATAAGAATCATGTGATTATATGAGAAACATGTAAGTGTGTGTGTCATAAGATCAAGTCATGAAATATCTAGGATAACTAAGAATAATAAGGTCCCCAAGTGAGGAAGCGTCACATGGATCATAAACAAAAGGACACGTGAAATAAATTATTTAAAATAGATAAAAAGACACAATATAGAAGGTAACATGAGAATGAAAAAGATAACAAAGCACAAGTTCAACTATGCCAATATAGAAGATACAAGAAAGGAGGAGCAAAACAAATGACTCAAAGAAAAAGATTTTTTTAAAAAAGTGACACAAGACAATAGAAAAACATGTCGGAGGGGGAGCACATCAATCCTAGCTCGATTCAAAGGACCAAAAAAAAAACATAAAACATGAACTATGGTTTTGGTTATACAATGAAATGTCTAGTCACTTCATTGTTTACATGCCCTCAAATCCATAGGGATAAACACAAGAAAGAAAAGAACACATTAATGTGGAAAGAGTCCTCCCTCTAAATATCATCCTTCTTGCAATCATGAAACATGACATATTTTCCTTCTATCACAAGATCCTCAAGTAGATATTTCTTATCATGAAAAATAGTGCTCTTGGTACAAATATGCTTGAAGGGGCTCAATTTCCCATTTTTATTTTCTTTTCCATTGCTCTTGATTTATTAATGGTAGTTCCATGTGTATATTGTAGTGCCCCTCCTGTTTGTAGCTTGTTGATGTGAGATCGGTGTTTTAACTTCACCATTTCTACATGGTTTTTGTGGTGATTACTTTTATGGATCTAAATCATGTGTATGAACCACATGTTTGAAATGAGGTTCCTCAACATGTTGATTGTTGTCATTTAAATATTTATATGCTTGGATATATTAGTATGCTTCAATTCAATGATGCACATTATTTATGGTGTGGTTAAATGCAATCTTGATTATTGATGTTCAAAAGGAATGGTTTATATAATGGATGTTATTTTATGCTTTATACTATTGAACCCCATTGGATGATTATGTTGTGCTTCAACTATATATACATTGAGTAGGTACCCTTGACATATGTTGAATGGCTACAAGTACAAGGTTCTTTCTTCACCTAGCTACATATGTCTGAGTTATTTCCCAATGGTGGTTAATTCAAAGATTCCACATTAGGCCTCTATGTCTATTCTTTGATCATACTCAAATTGAGTACGTTATGTATTGTATTTGACCTTATGTGAATCCGGATCTGATTTAGGAGTTATTCTGGAATCCCTTTGTGTCATGAATGACTTGTGAGTGCTTGATTTAACCACAGGTTTAAATTCTATGTTTTTGCAAATGAAATATTAGGAATTTAAATGATTTTGATAGCTATTACTAAAATATTCTCTATGTTTCATGAAAAGGAAAATAGAATGAAAGTACAAGGTATTGTTTAAGTATAATTGTGAAAATTCAGTGGGTTGGAAATTGTAGGTTGTGTTTGATTTAAATATCCTATTTGAATTTTGATTTTCATAAATCTAAATGAATATGCTTATATGGATTTAAATCATGAATTTAAATGATATATAATGTTATTTAGAAATTGATTGATGTGTCTATTTGGATTTGAGGAAAATTAGGAATTAAGGAAATAGAAAATGAATTTTATATTGTTTTATTTGGAAAGTGGAAAAAAGGTAAATAGTAAAAAGGGGATTATTTTTATTATGCAATGTTTTATTTTGAGAGGAAATTTTGAGAGAGAAAACCCCTCTTTTTGGTGAAAATTTGATTTGTTTATTGGGAATTCGACAAGGTTGGATTCGTTGGGTTAGGAATTAGTAGGGGATTGTGCTTGTCGATCCTTGTGAGCTCTCATTGGGCGTGTGTGTCATGCTCTCCATTCCAAGATTTTATTGTCATTGAAGTATTTTTCTTGTTTTGATGAATTTAACCAATTTCTTTCAAATTTGAATATGGGAATAGGATTGGGGGAGTGTAGACACCTCTCAATGCATTTCATTTTGTGAAATTTCATGTTCAGTTTATTATTTTATTAATATTTTTTTTTTAAACCAATTGTATGGGTTATAATTCCCAAATTTTTAGGAAATGTGTGAAATGCGAAATGGACTTGAAAAGTGTGTTGTTGGGCATATTTAGAGAAAAAGCATATTTTTAGAGTTTTAAAATTTGAAAAATAAATTTTGAAGAAAATTTTAATGGGGTTTTGGGAAAATTTCTTGGTTTAAGTGTATTGGAAAAATGTGAAAAATTGAACATTTTGAAAGAAAATATAATGAATTTGAATGATTTAATGAAAGTGTCCTTTGTGAGTTATTGTAATAAGGCTTGTCGAAACTTGTTAGAAAATTTTGATGAAATTGAATTTTGTGAATTGTTTTTTGTGCCACATTCATTAGCGGATGTGATGAGCTTAGGGTGTAGGTATTAGAGAGGGTTATGGGAATGGCTCCCAATGTGAACCCAACCCAAAGTGGTGGATAGGAAATCATGGTGTGGGGACTTTTAGATTAATAAGTGAAAGCTAATGAAATATAGGTAATTAATTAACCAAGATAATGGATATCCCTATCATGTCTTGAGTGCTTGTACAAGCTAAGGATGATGGAGGAAGACAAGCCGCTCAAGGAACTTAAGACTTGTAAGATCAAGTACCCTTGTCTATATGAGGATAATTGATTTCATGTTGAGCCCCATGTGAGCGTCTGCGATGACATTCCCTCTCTTGCTCTCTAATATCTAACCCTACTATAGTTGAGTAGTACCTAAAGGATGATGTATTCCCTTTTATGTGTTTGTGTTGTTTGCCATTGGTGATTTTTCCCAATGAGGATCCCATGTGTTATGCCCTTGGTGATTTTTCCCAAGGATGATTTCTTCCATGGCATTAGTGAGTTGTCCCATTGTGGATTATGATGTGACATTGGTGATTTTTCCCAATGAGATCTTGTATTTGATCCATCTTCTGTTTGGATGAGTGTTTTATATGATGTGTATGTGGTATTTTTTTATCATGCATATGACATGTGTGTAATCCCTCTCCCCATGTGTTTGGTGTAAGTGTTGTGCCTATCTAGCCCATGTGATTATCTCCTAGCATGGTGGGAGTGGATTTTTTGATTCTGAGAGGTCAGGTGGTATGGTAACCACCATTGGGGATTAGAGGTTCATGGATCGAGGAACATCATGGTACCATGTTCTTCCAAGTTTAATTCTTGTATATAGATGCTTTCATTTCATTCAAATTGTAATATTGATAGTAATGGAACTCTCATTGAGAAGGATTGTAAGATTTATGAATCTTACATTTTAGCCCTAATTACATGTCTCAGTGTTAGTGCCAGGCATGATCATACTCATATAATATTGTATTTATATCCTGGAAATTTAAAATTAACTTAGGAACATTTAAAATGAATTTAGTGATTGCATTTCATAGTTGGGTGTCTTGGTATTGTATCTAGGTGGCCTTGTCTTGCACTAAATTGACCCAAACTGACTAGACAAGTGGCCAAGTCTAGTTGCAGGTTCTGGTACATTTGGGAAGCTTAGTTGCATGTTTGGGAAACTTTGTTTCATGTTTGGGTGGCTTGGTAAATTTGGGCAATCTAGTTGCATGTTTAGGAGGCCTAGTTTTGCAAACTTAAAAATTTCAAAATTTTGTTTCTTTGTTTGGGTGGCCTCATCCTATGTTTGAATGGCTTCGTTCCCATACAAAAAACAAAATTTTAACCCTCTTAAACTTAATTATCCAATGTTTTTATAAGCCTAATTCCACTAATGAATATTTTTTTCCTTGTATCTTTCCCATTCTGATCATTTTTTCATTGGAACCCTTAAAAACCTAGTCAAATTTTCTCTCTTTGAACTTGGGCTTTCCTCTAGGTTTCAAGCCTTTGCATGGGAAAACCATGTAAACAAAATTTTTTCACCATGGTCTCAAGGTCCTAGTATCTTGACCTAGTTCTCGAGTGTCATCATTGAGGACTTATGTCATCTCTTGCCTCATTTTATGTGTACCCTCCCAAATGTCCCAATTGGCAAACCTAAGGTTTGGGAGATTATGCTTCTAATCTTGTGAAATATTGGGAAGGTTACAATCCTTCTTGGTTGGCCTTGTTAGTGTCCTCCACACTCCTTGAATAGGTCATGGGGTGTTGTGGAGTAGTGTTCTTCTTGGGTGATTTTGTGTTGCGATGAGATGCCTTGGGAAGCATGTGGTTGTCTAGAAGTGATTTGTTGTCATTCTAGTTATTGGAGAGTTGTGCCTCTTGGTTAGGAAACCTCATGTGAAGGTTTGTCCTTGTCTTAGATTTATTTAGTGTGTTTAGGTGTGGATTAGAGACCAATGATCCCCTCATCCTATCCTAGTGTGTTGTTGCAAGAGAGCGTGATCATGGTTTAGTAATTGATCTTCATGTAAGTGTTATCCTCTCTCTCTCTCTTGTATGTTCACCATGGTGGAATTATCCCATGAGTGTTAGTTTTTTGTTGTTTCCACCTTGCTTATGCAATGGTGAAGTTTTTTTTCTTGTCATTGTGATAGTTGTGTACACATTGTTGTGCAAGTGCGACATGTCATAGTTGTATTATTGGTGTTTTTGTCATTGTTTCAAAAAATATTGTTCTGTCAAGTTTTTTCTGAACATGTTGGCTTGGGGCATTACATATATTTTGAATTTTCTTAACATTAAAATATTTCTTTAGTATTCAACCAGTTGAAGAACTCTTTAAAAATGAAGCAAATTTCAGTTTTAGTGGCAACTTAGTTATTCAACATCTAGCATACTCTATTTTGGTCTTGTTAAATCAATATTGAGGCTTGAATCTCATCAAGAAATTCAAACACACTTTCCTTTGTGATAGCACCACACTTTCTCAAATATGGGTACACTAAGTGATAAACAAGTTTTAGAGCTATAATTTTGTATCAAACAAAATAGTACCACAAAGGATATTATCATGTCACTTGGACATAAGTGCACCTATGATTTCATCCTAACATCTAAAAAAGTTACAATTTAGTTATCACAAGCCTCTAATCATCAATTCGATTATGAATCTCAACTTCCATATATTTTTCATAATATTTTAACATTCAAAATCAACAGCTACTAAATTCCAAATAAATCTAAATTCATATGTTATTTTCACACATTTTTATTCTAATCTACCTTAATCTCTCAATTCTCAATTTTGAATTCTCAACCTCAACCAATTAATTAACTCAAAATTTAATCATTATGTCAAGAGTACATTTGTATTAGGGGGATGTGAAGAACCGTTGTACATAAAAACTCCCTCTTAAATCATAGTATCAACAATAAATCATGATCGTTAATATTTTGAGGTTTATATTTTTTGAAACATAAGTGAAGATAAAATATTTTTTTGAAAAATAAATCATAAAATAAAATAAAATATTCTTTTTTAAGGATTTATAATAAAAAATATCAACTTCTAT
The DNA here is from genome assembly GCA_007258455.2 of Sequoia sempervirens. Lineage (NCBI taxonomy): Eukaryota > Viridiplantae > Streptophyta > Pinopsida > Cupressales > Cupressaceae > Sequoia > Sequoia sempervirens. Next base: position 36,703 of record VDFB02181614.1, read on the forward strand.
TAAAAAAAAATAATAACATGATAAGTTTTAATTGTATTTTATTGTTTTGAATTTTACATTTAAAAAATAATAATACTTAATCTCACATAAAAATAGAAACTCAAATTAATTTTTTTTATTTTTGATGAAATTATTTGCCATCATCTATATCAATCTTTTCACGACAAGTATTTTTTTAAATATTATTCCTATATAAATAAGAAAATATCCCCCCATTAATGGGTTCCTGGGGGCTTGTCTTGCAAAGGCCTCAAGGGATGGCATGAGGTGGTTGGTGCCAGAGGAGGGCTAGGTGAAAGTGAATTTTGATGGAGCCGCAAAGGGAAACCCTGGTGAGAGCGAGGTAGGTTGTGTGATTAGGGATCATGAAAGGAAGATAATAATTGAGAAATCTACATATCTGGGGATCGACACAAATAATGAGGTAGAATTTTGAGCTTCCTTGATTAGGGTTCAATGTGCTAAACATAAAAATTTACAAAAAATCCATCTGGAGGGGAACTCTTTAATCACAATGAACGTTATCAAGATGGGTTGGATCCCTAATTGGAAACTAAGGAGATGGATCTCTCCCATCACACAACTACTTGCTGAGTTAGACGCCTTCAAGGTAACTCATATTTACCGAGAGGGCAATGGGGTGGCGGATGATTTGGCCAAATGGGCCTCGATGGTCCAGTCGGCTTAAGCCAGCTTATGAAATCTCTAATTTTGGCAGTGACTTATTGTAAGATCGTGGTGTGTGGAGGTGACATCACATTAATGGTTTGTACTAGGGGGATCATGTGAATTCAAGGTTAATGTTGGCAAGCGATCATAAAACATTGTGTCTTCTTGGTATTTCACCACGAAAAACTCTGGCAGTGTAGACCTGTAGTGCATTTGGGTTGTGCAGTATGGATATCCCAATAAGATTGGAATGCTCAAGGAGCCAATTGGCGTTCATGGGGGAGGTAACAAAAAAAATCGGGTCATATTTTTAAATGGGTGATCCCACCATAGTGGTTTACAATTTTTGGCCAAACTAGACACTAAAATATTTTTTTCTAACTAAATCTTCACTTTCGGGCACCTATAGCGGCTAAACCATGAGGAATTTGAAGATGATGCAAACTAGAGATTTGTGACATTTTATTTGTAGACTCTAAATATATTTTTAAAAAAAAATTGGAATCAGATTGCACTTCTTTTTTCATCTCCTTCAAAAACTAGTTTTTTCAATAAACACCATTTTTAAGGAGTGACGCTCACCATATACAACATAACTTTTTTTCCATGAAGGATAAAATTCTAATTTTTCTGAATTTAGATTTGTAACTACAATATCTAGTGCTTTCAATTGGTTTCATAGTGTTTAATTGAATTTTTTTCCTTAATCAAGTTTCGAAGTCAAACCAATTACAATTCAGACATAGGCGGACCATATACAACGTAACTTTTTTTGTATGTATCAAATTTATTTATTTTTGTTGGATCAAGGACTTCAATATTTGGTGCACTCATATTTTTCAAAAAAAAAAATTGATAATCTACTATTTTTCCACATGTCAGAACATAGAGCTTGATTTTTAGTGAAAACCTATGTTTAATAAAACTAAAAAAACAAATACATAATAAAACCAAAACATATTAAAATTATATTTGTTGGATAGCTCATTCCGAGGACTACCATCATCCGATTGGTTTGTGAAGTCTCCTCATTTTTATCCTCAATCTGAGCTATGAAGGGAAAAATTCTAGAGTTTTTTGGTGCCAGAGGGTGAGAAGGTGGGAAAAAGGGGGGTTCAGGTGAACTAGGGGGGTCGAGCGAACCCCCTTTCCACAAATGTTTTCTTTTTGTTTTTTTTCTAGGAATGGTGGGACTCTCCATTTAATGGGTTTGCTCAAACCAAGGTTCTAGCGAACCCTTTTTTGGTTTGCTCAAACCAAAAGTTCATTCAAACCCCCAAGAACCAATTTTTTTTGCATGGGGTTGTTTTTTGCAACTTTTCCTTCCTCACTGGAATTGTAAACCACTTGTGTGGGTTTACCCAAATCCAAGCACAGTTTGATCATTCATGCACTCAAAATGGTGGTCAGTGGGGAGTTTCTTTGTTTCTTTCACTGTCACAGGGTCAACACAGACATCATTGCAATGTTCTTGGCTTTGAATCTGGAGGCGAGGGAGACTAAGGATATAGCACACCAACTCTGTAAGAAGTTGATTTATGGTAAGTTCCTAGTTGGCCTTGAGGATGTTCTAGAAAATTATGAGGTGGTTCAAGGGACTCCATTGCCAAATGACTATTATTTGCTTCATCGACATGGGTTTCCTCCATAGCTCTACCCCTTAATCTTCACCAACAATCCAACATCCTTGCCCAGGTTTTGCATGTAGCAGCAACAAAGAGCGTCAAGTTGTTGAAGCAGATATTGGGGTTGGTTCCTGACGAAGGGGTGGGCTGGTTGCAGGCATACATTGCCATTGAAGGTTTGGTGGATGTAGACAACACAACCAATTGGGGAAGGTCCATAATTATGAATCGCTTGAGGTAAGAATGCAGTGCTAGTGCATTTTGGCTCGAGGGTTATGGATGGTATAACCAAAGTCTATGGGTTTTGACAGGAAAGGTGCTATGTGTGGGTGCTCAAATATGTAAACTTTGATAATAATGTTGATATGGGAGTCACGAAATCCTTATGTTTTCACATATAAAATATTTTACAGGGTTTAATGTGGGTGTTGGCACCATTTTGTATCATGGTGCTTGGGTAGATATGTACTCTCTCTCTCTCTGTGGGTGTTGGCACCATTTTGTATCACGGTGCCTGGGTAGATATTCTCTCTCTCTCTCTCTCACATTCTCTCACAGACAAAAATAAATTAAAAAAATTAATATTTCATTCTTTCGTGTATTTAAAATTGTAATTCTTATAGAAGACCCTTTCTTTGATAGTTAGTTCACGCGGTCTCTCTCTCAAATAGAGAAAAAATATTTAAATATTTCATTCTTTCGTGTATTTAAAATTGTAATTCTTATGGAAGACCCTTTCTTTGATAGTTAGTTGACGCGGTCTTTCACTAGAAATTTTCTTGCACGTTAATTCACTGCCGGCCAACACCTTCACTGGGTGAATCATTTCAATTACGTTAGTGCTCATTTAAATTACATCTGGCGTATATTAGGTACACCACTACAAGGTTCAAGACTTGCTTGCCCATGTTAGGTGGAGCATTTGAAGGGCGAATATGTCTTACCGAGTAAGAACGCGGTTTCAAATGGAACAAAATGGGTATCGTGGAGGATTGATTATAAGAAGCACAGCCTGCACAGATCTATTTATAGATTAACAGCTCTACAGATTAAGTACTCTCCTCCTCTCCTCTTTTCTGTCGTAGAAATATCAAAAGAAAGAAAGAAAGAAACATAGCAGTGAGAAAAAGATGGCTTCATCCATGACAATTAAGCTCGCAGCCATTGCCTTTACATGTGTTATCAGCCTGCAATGCGTTCTGGGTATATTCATCTCTACCCAATTTACTTCTCTGTTAAGTTTCTTTCTGATTCAGGATCAAAATCTAATCTAATCTGGAACTGCAGGTGCCCTGACTTGCGAGGAGCTGCCTGTGCAGGCCTGTGCATTTTCTGTTTCATCCTCAGGAGCACGTTGTGTTCTTGAGAAATCTATCTTGAGGGATGGCACTGCCCAATTCCACTGTCTGGTATGTCAAATAAAAATCAATTTTTCTTTTTTTAAGACTGCAGGAATCAGGTAGTTTTTCTATAAATTGTGGTATTTCTGATAAATTTTTTCACGGATGATGCTGGCGCAACATGCTTTCTTGAATTATCTGAATGAAAAGAGGCAAGATGGGTGTATTGCAGATTTCTATAGATCACAAAACTGAAGTGCATGTAATTGAAAATCATTGTGCAGACATCAGAGGTCGTGGCAGAAAAGATAAATGAATGGGTTGAAACAGAGGAATGTTTGAACAACTGTGGGCTTGACAGAATGGTAGTGGGAATGTCCAGTGATAGTCTAATGGAGTACAGATTTACCAGCAAACTGTGCTCTCCACAGTGTTACAACAATTGCAACAACATTGTCAATCTCTATTTCAATCTTGCTGCAGGAGAAGGTAAGCAAATTTCATGCTTTTCTCTGGACTTTTCTTGTTGGCTCTTTTAAGGCCGCTCACATAGTATTGTATATATGATTCCAGGTGTGTACTTGCCTCGCCTGTGCCAAGCTCACAGAAGTGGATCCCGCCGCATGGTACGAGAAGTTTTGGAAGGTGCAAAAACAAGTATTACAGCTGAATCATTCGAATTTGCTTCTCCTCCTTCTTCCACTCTGGACATCACAACCGCCATTCCTGTGGGTTCTCCAGTTCCATAGAATATAAACCAAAGTTTTGCTCTGCCATGACCCTGTAGAATTGAATCCTTTGTGTATGGATATTTCCATATCAATTAGTATGGTCCGTACTTATGTTAATTGTTTGGAAGGATTTATACCTTACACGATTTCTTTTCTTTCGGGAGATTATATAGTGGTCCACCTACAAACGATTTAGGTAGAGGTGCGATTATTTTCCCATATTCTTCTTAAATTAGTGTTTGCATATTCTTTGTATTTAACACGGAGATAGATCCTATTCTCTCCCTGCAAATAACTTTTATATTTGTCTTATACTTAATGGATCTTCTGTCCATTTTAGTATTCAATTTAGCATGTTGTTATGGAGATATATCAGGTGATCAATTTTTGATTCCTTTGTGTTCAATTGTGAGAGTCTAAATTGTAATGGAAAAATTAGTGTAACGATGTCAATTTTAATTTGATTTTGAGTTCATTTTGATAGAATGTTTTGATAGGATTCTATATTGGTGAATACCTTTTTTTTTTGTATAAGGTTGAATTCATTCTTCAAATTTTTTAATTTATTTATGCTCACATTTGCTTTACACATTTGAATTTATCTCATCTTTATGTGCACTTGTTTCCCTATATTTGTCAATACTATTCATTTATTACACCGATCATTGCACTTACATTCATATATTCATTCCCCCATCTCAAGATTTATGCCTTCCTATCCTAGATAAACCAACCCCATGGTGTTCATGTTTGAATTCATGCCACATGGAATTAACCCTTGGAATTCAAAACTTCAAGTGTATTTTTTGTTCACCAATACTTTTTCACTAGCCACTATGAACAAATTGATACAGATTTTGGGCAATTTATTGTTATGTTTTAGTATTTAAAGATATTCATTTGTGAACTTAAACACATGAGAGAGGATCACCTTAAAATCATAAGCATTACAAGAAGAATCATTCTAGGAATATGCTCGCTTGGAACACTAAAAGAAACCATAATATGTATCATGATCATTTAAAATATCTTCATGTGTGAGAATAACATTGTGATCAATATTTATTGATGATATTAAAGTCAATCTAATAAAGGGGTTGAGCTAGGAGAACATGACTTTTATGATCTAACAAGACTTGCACATCCCCATCTGTTAGCGATCAAGACAAAAAAATTACAAAAGTGTATAGTCAACTAGTTCAAATTCATTCATTACAAATCAAATATATGCAAAAGGTCATATTTGCTATACTCAAGAGAAACCCCATAGTGCACAAGATTAATTTGCCAAATTCCAAGAGCAACCTAGTTTATACTTCATTGTTCTACTTTTAATACATATAAGTTATGATCAGACAATGAATTGTCATCTATTGGTCCTACCAAAATTAACTAAGTGTTTTCATTTTTGTTTATTTCCAAATTTCAACATTGTATTACATGATTATTCACAACACTGACTAATTGTCATATTTAATAAGACTTAATCTCAATAAAACAATCCATTTATTTTCATACTTTTTTAACATGTCTACTCTAAACACCAATCTAGAGTTTTGTTTTAGAGTTTGTTCTTACTTTAGACTTCAAACAAGTGTATTTTTCTAATTGCTTTGTTATTTTTCAGATCTTATTAGGTTGAATCCCCATTTTATATTTTCATGCTTCATAACTTAATTTTTAAAGGGTTTGGGGTTCATAGTGTCATATTTCTTTCACCCATTTATGTAGTCATGCACATTTAAAGTTCATTCAAGAACTATCCAACCACATAGCCAACACAAAAATACACAAAAATCATGTGCAATAGAATGAAAATACCCAAGAGACATGTCAAATAATGATTTCATTGATTCATAGTTTCAATACATCAATAAGATTTGCAAGAAGGGCTTATGTAATTAGACTATAACCTAAGCCTTGAAAAAGTTGCATTCTTTAAGTGGAATAAGTGATATTTATAGAAAGTATTGATGAAATGTCAAGGCATCAACAAAAAATTCATACAATGACCTATGCACATATAATGGAAATCTTGGTTCAATCTTAATTAATTGAACTTTTATTTTCATTAGGAAACATGTAGATCCTCTTAAAATGAGTACAAAAAGATATGTATTAGAATTTAATGTGGAAGTAACCATGACCTTGCCTAGGACCAACAACCAAGTATTTATGATATTATAAATTGGTGTGAGATTCAAATATTTGGTGCACAATTAAAATAGATATTACTTAAGTAAATTTGACAATTAGTCTTGCATTAACCAATGATAAAATGACTATTAATGATATTCTAATGTAGAATACACCTCCATGAAGATATGTTATGAATTTGAAGTCTTGTCGATTCAAATTTGTTACTACATAGTGATATTAAATTATCTAAAAAATTGATGTGATGAAACTACAATTGTAGCAAGAATAAATTGAATTGTAATTAGAATATGATGATTGTGACCCATTTAGGTACTTGAAAAATAAAACAAACATGAAAGAACATATTTTTAGTTGATGCAATATTACTAGATTACACTCTAGATAATCCTACATTACCTACCCTACCCACTCTTGATTGACACTTAGGGTTTCATTTCTAAATGTAATCCTTTAATCATACATTTTATTTCAAATTAATTACCTTATCATGGGTTTCTTATTCCCTTTCCTTGCACAAATCACTTTTTATGTCACCATGTTTATTATAATACTTCATTTATGATGGTGACTTCACTACCACTTCATCCCCTATATGCAATTCATGTATCTATGGACATTCATTCATGGATTTCTATTCTATACCTAATATTGAAAAGAAAAGGAAAACTAGTGATCTAATTTATTTCTATGTTAGAGTTGTGCTTTGTAATAGTGAGGTGGATAAGGTATATAATCATAACATATAATATGGTAAGATTATATAATAAGAAAAATAAAATACACATATTTAATCATTCACCATACGCATATAAATTATTCATTAACCCCATAGATGCATCCCATATATATTTAATACATTAACACATGTTTATATATTTTTCATTGTAATCATGCCTCTTTATACATTTATCTCTTTTTATCCCTATATAAATATTACATTGCAGCCATTTTCTCTCCTCCTTTCTCTTATATGAAATATGAGATCTTTCTATTATTACAGTTTGCCCATGTATAGGGATGTTTACCTAGCTTTATTCATTTTTACTTGCACCCTTTAGATGTTGCCTGTAAGATCCCTTACAAGTTCAAACTGAAAAAAAAAAATTGTGCTGGTTTGAAAATTTTGATTTGTTCTTAACCTTGATTTTCAACTAGGGTTTACTGTATTCCAAGCACAAATAGAAAGAAATAAACTCGAACATAGACTTTAGGCAATTAAATAGGGCACATAAATATATAGATGGACATACCCAACAAAAATAGCTCAATCTTCTTATTTGATTTGAAGTTGATTACAACTAAAGAGGGTTGGAAGTAAAAATAATCAGGTTTGATTTGAATTTCAGACCACCAATTACATCCACTTGTGCCAAAACACAAGTCCAAACCCTAGCTATGTGAAGTGGGATGATATACCCAGCTAGAGATGACTAAAAATTGACTGTAGCAACCCACTGGAGTTTGAAGATGCCCAGAAACTCTTCAGATACGATGATGAAGTTTGTTTGAGAAATGTTGTAACAAAAACCTGGTTATGTTTGAAGCTGGAAATCACCTAGAATATCCTTCTAGACCACAAGAACCTCTTGAAAACCTTCTATCAACAAGTAGAGATGAAACTGCCACCAAAATAAGGATGCAATCTGCAACTGGAACTTTTCCAAAGCAATCTGTTTAAGCTCTGTGTTGAACTCTTTCTGAACTCAACTAACTTGGTGGGATGGGGACATCACCATGCCACAGGATTTAAGGGAGCACCACCTTGAATAGACTGAAAATTACTTTCAGTCAAGAGATCTCTCTCCTCAATCTGTCACAACAAGATAGTAACACAAAAACATGTGTTTCTCCACCTCCTAAGCCTTCTTAAATAAGGCCTTAAGACCAAACCACCCTAGGAATGAATTAGATTTTTTTTTAATAAAATATTCACTTTGCTTCAAGGCTAAGATACCTAGCTCAAGTCATTCCAAAAGAGGATCTAATTTGCTCCATTAAAATATTCAATTTCTTCTTGGCTAAGTTTCCCCAAGTCGTCCTAGGAAGATCTGATTGCCTTTTTTCCTTTTTGAGTATTATAAAATTCTATTTTGGAAGCTTCCTTGAGCCACCCCAAGGAAGAGATTAGATTTGATCTTAAAATACTCATTTTTGGTAGCTTCTCCCTTAAGTCACCTAAATCACCATAGGAAGGGGAAACTTCTAGAAGTTGACCAAATTTGATGAGGTCGACTCACCTTCTTGCTTGCTTTTCCTCCTTATTTTCTTGGTCTTGCAAATAGACCTCCTTGCCTGCTTTGACTTGAAGTAGACCTTCTTACTTGCTTTGACCAACAAGTAGACCTTCTTGCTTGCTTTGACCTCCTTGTGTGCTTTAACTTACAAGTGGAAAATAAGATCAACATTATGCTTTTGCTTGGATTAAGGGTAACTCTCTCTTAATTCTCTAAACACATTCTACCAAAATTTGATCCTTATGGCCAAAATTCATTCCAGTTTCATGCCTTCTAATCCATGGGAATATTGGATGGGCTAGAATCAAGCCACCATGATGTCACTCCTAGAGTGGGGACATTATAGTCCTCCCTTCTCGGGATTGCTTGCCCTCAAGCAATCGCCATACAACCCACTGCTCCACTTTGATTGAAACACCAATATACCATAATCTGTGCAGTGCAACATAATGGAATCCATCAGAAATGATGCACCCAGCCAATTGATACCTAGATCCCAAACCCATCTATCCAACCTGTTGTAAGAGATACAAACGAAATCTCTCACGAAGTCTCCATGAAGCACCCCTTCATTATGGTAGACTAGTAGGATGATGTGAGATTGAACTCTCAACCCACAAGGCCACAAAATGTTGTTGTGATCACTCAAACCAGCATTAAGACCAATGTCAATGGTGTCATCATACCCATGTATAAGTAGATAGATATTTTCATATGCAATATCCATCAAATGGATATACCTCCACCTATTCCCAAGCAACTGAATAGCTGGTGTAATCCATGTCAAATCTGAATGTGCAGTGGAAACCCAAGTAGGGTAGCCACTAACCAATGAAGAATATGAAAAGATAAAGTTGCCAATGAACAAGTAGATAACTACCATATCATAAGAAATCGGTGATATAACTAAAGATGAGTTATGGATGTTTTCACTACAACCCAAGGAAAACTCTTGAGTGGCTAACATTCCACTATGTGTTTTATGTCCAATAACAACTGAAAATTCTAAAATCTCCTCATCTATCCATGCGTTAAAACATGTAGGCATTTTCCTACCCTGTTCCATCATGCTTGAAGTCTTTGCTAAACCATCTAAATGATATGTCTTATCAATTCCGTCACTACAAACATGTGAACAATATGAAGTTTTTGGTTCATTGTGTTTGACTGAAATAAGAGATTTGTTCATGAAAGGTTCACCTTTATTAACATCATTCTTTAGAAAAAGAGATATAAAATAAGCCTCCCTTTGTTGTTTGGTTTGATCTATGTGATGAACCTAATCTTTGACTTGAAAAGATGTTGTTTTGCAAAGGCGGCCACTGACTTAGCCTCCTTGGCCCTTTGTGACCATATATTGCACAAATTTTGTGTCTTTTCCACATCCTCACAAGTTTGATATAAAAACCAGAATTCTTATGGTTTGAATTTATTCCACAAGTCTCATTTTTAACACCCAATTCTTGAGTGCCATCAATAGAATACTCCGTGGTATTATCATTTAAGGGTGTTAGCACATCTAGTCTGCGAGAATGCAAAACCATAGGACTATTGTCCTCAAACAAATCAAGAATAATATCATGCCAATCCATGAATTTTTCATCCATTTCAACATCAACATTCAAATGCTTACCATCAAGTGTCGATTCAACACAATTTTCTTCACATACATGATGTATTCCTTCATGAAGTCATTCATGACCCAAAGCTATCATTGACTTGGTTGTTATTTGATGAGGAAAAGTATACTTGAGAGATTTCATAATAATGTACTTCCCATCATGTATGAAACTCAACTCCATTTCTTGTAAGTCTTGGATGACCCTTTGAAAAGAATGTAGTCATTGCATACCAAGTATAATTTCATTGTCCTTCAAATCAAGTACATAAAAGTCATCACAAAGAGTATACTCACCAAAATTGATGCTAATATTACTTTCTTTTTGCAAAGAATAGTAAGACCTCCTACACTATAGTTACATCAAATCCCTCAAAATCATCACAATGCAAACCTCTTTTCTTTACCAAACCTTCATCAATGTAGTTATGTGTAGCTCCACTATCAACTAGTGCCAAAACTTTGTAACCTAAAAATATTCCTTCAAAGATAAAACGATTGTACCTTGGATCTCATGAAAGATAAGAAATCCTAGAACCTTTTTTACCATCATATATTGGTTCTAGTGTTGGTTGTTTATGATCATGCTCTTCCTCATTTTTTGAAGCCATATTAGGGGTCCCATCATCATCAGATACAACTTCTATAAGATGTGCCATACCTTTCCCAAGGAATCTATGACTAGGCTCCCATGGTTGTTTGCAAGTAAAGCACAACTTCTTTCTCCTAAGCCCATTCCTCATTTCAAAATCCAACATAGGTTGTGTAGACTTAGACTAATTTGCTTTTCCCACATTTGCCTTGTGTTCTAACTTATTATCTTTGAAGTTCTTCTTTTGACTTTGAATTGGAGTGGGGTAAGTGTCCAAGTCTTGTGCAAGCTCTATTGCATCATCCAGTGTCTTAAGCTTGTGATCCTTCACCAAGCCTCATAATTTGTCACTTAATTCTTCTATAAAGAGCATAACAACCCTTTTCTCTGGCATCTCAGGAACCATAACAACAATCTTTTTAAATTCATTGATGTACAAATCCACTCTACCTCCTTGTTTTAGTTGTGCCAAGTCTTTGAAGGGTAAGTGCACAAAGTTAAGTCCACGAAACGTGGAAGTTTTTACTTTAGCCAAAAAAATGAAATCGGCATTGCAAAAATGGGATCCTGGTTTTTAAAAATTGAGATCCCAAGCCTAAATGTCAAACAAGATCCCGCTTTTTAAAAGTAGGGATCTCATTTGTTAAAGGGTCCTGAACCGATAGACACGGAATGGGATCTCGATTACTACGAAACAGGATCCCGATTTATAAAAATTGGGATCCCGTTTTGTAATAACCGGGATCCAGTTTTGTAATAATCGAGATCCCGTTTTGTAATGGTATTTATTTTTTAAAAATGAACAAAAATTCATTTTCACTATGCACGAGATCCTAATTTGGTGGGCGACAACGACTACAAAACCAGCCTCTAGGTACGCCTCCACCCCCACTTTTTAGCATTTTTTTCATTTTTTATTGAAATTGTTAATAGAAGAATAGATTTTAGCATGTTTTTTAAAAATTTATTTGACATTTTAAGCATTTTATTTCCTATAATAGTAGAAATGAGGAATTGTAGAAATAGATGAAAAAATGCAATGAAACCTAAAGATATTGAACATAAAGGAAAAAAATGAACCTTGAATTGTATTTAAAAAATAGAATTTAGCTTTTGAAACCTAAATTGTTCAATCAAACCAAAAAAAATTGCATTTGAAAACCCTAATTGAAAGGAAACAAAAAAAATGCATTTCAAAACCCTAGAAATTGAAATGAAATAAAAAATTGCATTTGGAAACCCTAATCATTTTTTGAAATGAATTCAAATCAAACAAAAAAATGGATTTGAAAACCCTAGTTTGAAATGAAACAAAAAAATTGCATTAAAACCCTAATTGCTTAGATTGAAACCCTAAATTGAATTGAAACAAAAAAAATTGTTAAAACCCTAAATTGAAATCGAACAAATCATTTTGATTTTGAAAACCCTAATTTTGAGCTCAAGAAAATTCATTTGCATTGCTTAAATTTTTTAAATTTCATTTGCATTGTATGGAGAAAACAATATGTTAAACTTTAGTTTCAATGTTAAATTATAATTGGATTAGAAAATAATATGTTAAAGAATAGTTACAATTCATAAATTTTATCAATGTTTGTTTGCAAATTTAGTTAGAAAATTCCTAAATCCAAGTGTACAATCCATTTCCAATTGTCACTTAATTAGATATTATTCAACATTCATTTCTATTTTATGTTTTGATCTCTCTTAGTCATGCCTTGTTTACATTTCTTGTTTGCATGTGTTGTCTATTGTCTTTTGACAATCTTAACCCTCATTCTAGTCGATTAATTGTTAATTGGGCTTCTAGTTTAGTCTAAGATCTCAATTTGCACTAGTTACCTAGACACTAAAAGAATCTAAATATTTTTCTTTTCTTTCTTTTAGGTTCTTTCAATTCCAAACAATCGAAAATAAAATACTTGATTCAACATTAACTAATTTTATATTATACATTTTATATCATAAAATTCATTTAAGTGGGAAATATTAATGAAAAAAATGTTAAATAAAATAATCTTATATTCAATTAAAAAAATATCTAGTTAAAATATACATCAAACTCAATCTTAATAATACATAATTATGTGTTTCTATTACGGAAATAGGAAATCTGTTCATAAAATAAAAAATACTCATAAACTAGGCACTAACTTGCAAGTCCATTATTCCAAGGACCACCCAAACTTCACCCTAAGTTCCTAAACCCTAAACCTTGAACTCTAAAATCTAAACCCTTAACACTAAAGCATTCATTTTGTCCTAGGACCTTAAAATGAAATTTGGTTGCCTTAGGAAACTCCACCAAATTTTATATTCCCTTAAGCCATGTATTTTGTTGTAGGAACTTACTACATAGATCCCCTTAAGCCATCATATTACCCTAAACCCTAAACTCTAAACTCTAAACCCTAAACCCTAAAGCCATCATTTTTTTCCCTAGGCCCTTAATGAAATTTGGTTGCCTTGGCCAATGTCACCAAATTTTATTCACTTGAGCCATGTCATTTTGTCCTAGGACCTCACTAGACATAGATCCCCTTAAGCCATCCTATCACCCTAAATCGTAAATCTATGTCTTAAGGGGTCCTAATATGAAATTTCTTAAGGGGATCAAAGAAGTTCTCAAAATTTGGTGAAGTTGCCCAAGGCAACCAAATTTAACAATAATAAGATCATGCAAGATTATAATATGAATGAGATTTCATGATCTAGGCTGGTCAGTTGAAACAAGAGCTATCTCAATCAACTGTTCCACAAGAAATTTTTCTTCACTAGCTTGCAATTCCATTATATTCCAAGGGACACCAAAACTTCACCCTAAGTTCCCTAAACCCTAAACTCTAAAATCTAAACCCTAAACACTAAAGCATTCATTTTGTCCTAGGACCTTAAAATGAAATTTGGTTTCCTTAGGCAACTGCACCAAATTTTATTACCTTGAGCCATGTAATTTTGTCATAGGATCTTACTACAAAGATCCCCTTAAGCTGTCCTATTACCTAAACCTAAACTCTAAAATCTAAACCCTAAACCCTAAAGCCATCATTTTTTCTTAGGCTCTTAATGACCTTGGGAAACTTCACCAAATTTTATTCACTTGAGCCATGTCATTTTGTCCTAGGACCTCACTAGACATAGATCCCCTTAAGCCATCCTATCACCCTAAACCGTAAATCAATGTCTTAAGGGATCCTAATATGACATTTCTTAAGGGGGGATCAAATAAGTTCTCAAAATTTGGTGAAGTTTCCCAAGGCAACCAAATTTAACAATAATAAGATCATGCAAGATTATAATATGAATGAGATAAATCATGATCTAGGTTGATCGATTTATGGTTTAGGGTGATAGGATGGCTTAAGGGGATCTATGTCTAGTAAGGTCCTAGGAAAAAATGACATGACTCAAGTGAATAAAATTTGGTGAAGTTTCCTAGGACCTTAATGAAATTTGGTTGCCTTAGGCATCTTCACCAAATTTTATTCACTTAAAATCATGTAATTTTGTACTAGGACCTTACTACATAGATCCCCTTAAGCCATACTTTAGGATGTCTTAAGGTGTCCTAATATGACATTTCTTAAGGGGATCAAATAAGTTCTCAAAATTTGGTGAAGTTGCCCAAGGCAACCAAATTTAACAATAATAAGATCATGCAAGATTATAATATGAATGAGATTTCATGATCTAGGTTGATCAATTTATGGTTTAGGGTGATAGGATGGCTTAAGGGGATCTATTTCTAGTAAGTTGCTAGGAAAAAATGGCATGGCTCAAGTGAATAAAATTTGGTGAAGTTGCCTTGGACCTTAATGAAATTTGGTTGCCTTGGGCATCTTCACCAAATTTTATTCACTTAAAATCCATGTCATTTTGTACTAGGACCTAACTACATAGATCCCCTTAAGCCATCCTATTACCCTCAAACTTAAATCCTAAACTCTAAACCGTAAACCCTATAACATTCATAAATTGTCCTATATTAATAGTTAATTGTATTTTCACTCAAGTAACATGCCTTAGACATAAATGAGGCTTACATACTTTATCATTTGTATTCAATTAGGCCATTTATATTGAATGGTTTAAGGGTATTTCCTAAACATGTATCTTACATCTTGAAATTACAAATCTAAGGCAGGTTCACTCATATCTTAGAGATCACATGGATCAATTAAATAATATTCAAAATCCACCTCCACACCATTCATCTCCACCACCTTCACCTCCACCTCCACCCACTCCACCTCATAACCCCCCACCTCCACCACTTGAAATCGATGGTTCTCGTTTGCAAGCACGAATCAATGCCAATGTTAGAACCATCCAAGATCAAATCAACATTATTCAAAATGAAGAATGTGTTGCACCACCTGTGAGGATGTTTGCATCTAGGATGCAAACCGTTGTTGATGCTATCAGGGCTATGGATGGGATCTTAGATGAGCATCGACAATGGCTAGAGGAGAGGAGAATTTATGATTCTGAAAAGGAAAATGCAAAGAAATTAAAATATGCAGTAGAGAGCCACAATAGTTTCTAAATTAAGACAATGATCTTAAATAGTTATGAATTTATGAATTTGGTTCGATGGATATTTTGTGTGATGAATTTATAAATTTGGTTGGATGGATATTTTTAGTGACGTGAATTTATGATTTTGGTTCTAGATGGATATTTTTAGTGACATGAATTTATGAATTTGGTGGAATTTATGAACTTATAATGATGAACTTATAATAGTATATATTTTATGACTGTCTACTAGATCATGATTTCTCCTGTTGGAAAATTGTAATATATATATGTGTGTTTGTGTGTGTGTGTGTGTGTTAGACATAAAATGAGATTTTTGTGAATGTTTCAAGTTTATTTTTTAGTATGTACATGTATTAAAATTGCATATAGTTCTACATCTTAAATTTTGAAATTTGTATGTATGTACATAGTTTAGTTGAATGATGTATGCATGCAAATTATGCATCGTATTTTTTATTTTAAATGTATGTATGTACATGTTAAATTTTGAATTTTGTATGCACATTCCCAAGTTAAATCAATGTATATGTATGTGTATGTATATGTATGCACATCCCATTTAAACAAATTTGCATGTGTGTTTCAAATTTAACTATTTCTTGTATTTTTTAAGTTTGTATGTTAATTTTGTATAATTTAATGCAGGTGCACACTTATATCTGATATCATGGATCATTTTAACATTGATGATATCATCAATCCACCACCTCAGCCACCTCCACTTCCCCCTCCACTCGCTTAACCTAATATCCCACCTCCAGCACCTGTTGCATCTGATGAGGCTCGCTTGCGAGCACGCATAAATGATCAGGTTGCATCCATACAAAATCAAATCAATGCTATGCAGAATCAAGCATTGATTCCACCACAAGTAAGACATTTTGCATCTACAATGCAAAACATTGTGGATGTCATCAGGACTATTTATTTTAATCTAGATAGGCATCGACGAGAGAGAGAGAAAAAATGAGATAATTTTATGCAGATGGTCTCTCTTATAAACACATTTTGGACCTTAAAATAACAAAATCCCACCCAACCCCTTACTTTCTTGACCCTGTTACTTGGTAGCCCATTCCTCCCAATAAATCTAGAATATCCATGAGGTGGTGCATACATCCACATATGAGTGCACATTTTTGGGATCGATGGTATATGGTTTTTGATAGTCCACCACACGCTAATTGGGAGTGCCCATTGTATTTTTGAGGAAACTGTATGTAGAGTTTGTTATGGAGAAAAATCCCTATTATTTTGATTTTAAATCATTTCAGGGTGTTGGTGGCGGCATGCCACAACGAAGGTTAGGGGAAAAGGTTGATCCATAATGCCCCTTACATGCGCAACCCCTTGTTCCTACTCCTGCTCCTCCCATTCCCACACATGTGCATCATCGAGCGGTGGTATTGACATTAGGATCCCTTAGTACACTTGCATGAGACCTTGATCAGCATGCTTCTACGATAGCGGGTAGGGAGCATAGAGACGATGATGATGGAGGAGTGTTTTATGGATCTGGTGTGAGTACCACTCTAGGAGTGTCAAGGCCCGTCCCACATGTATGTACTAGTTTCCATCAATTATGCTATGGACCTGATCAGGCCACACCTAGTTCAGGTGGATGTGGAGATTCTAGTGGTTCATCTGGTCACATCAGTTCATCTGTAGAATTTCTTATAGCAAACCATCACCCTAAGGACACTGCGACACAGGTATAAATATGCATCTACACGTTCATTTTATAAGAATTTTGATGAATGTATATATCAAAGAAAAGTTTGTAATACATTTTAACAATCAAATTGTTTGGTGTACAGATGACACTAACGATGAGGAAATCATCCACTCCACAAGTACATACATCGACACCAGTCCTACTCGGCAACCCTTATGGGGTATTTTGATTTCAATTTTTTAAATTATATATGAAATGATTTTTAACTTGAGTTTTAAATTTATAATTGAATCATGAACATATGTTTAAAATATTTATGTTGGTTTAGGCAAGTCAATCGGCTTCCATGTCGATTCCACCTAAGGGGTTGTCAAGCACTCCTCCACTATCGAGTGTCGTAGATCAGGGGCAGGTACATTTATATTATAAATTGTTTGACTTACATTAGTATAGTTACAATTATGAATTTTGAATTCACTATATATGAAATGTGCATGTACACTTGTAAATATTATAAGCGTTAAATGTCTACATGTGTGTCTAGGTTGATACCACAATGAGAATGGGCATCGAGCAAATATTAGATGTTGTGGCTACTCGTGAGGCCTCTGATTTTCAGGTTGTTTAAAAAAAATTCTACACAAAATGTGCAAACTTGAATATATATATTTTAACCTAATTCAAGTATACATGCTTTAAATTTGATCTTGTAGGACTTTGTTAGTGTGACTTTCAGCCCTGACCTAGACATAGTTACACCTCCAGGAGGACATGCGGAGCAAGCTCTAGATATCATGGTAATTTAATTTTTTTATTATATTTCAAGTCAATTATAAATTATATATTCTGAATATAACTTTAATTTTAAATTTCAAATTGAATATATATAATATGAGCTAATACATGTTTTAAATTATTTTTCTTTTATAGCATGAGACACATCTTGTAGTTGAGCATGTACAAACAGGTCCTGGAGAAGAGGGTGCACAACCTCATAATACGATACAATTAAAATATGATAAATTATAAATTAAATTGAATTAAATCATTTTTAATTGTAGACTTACATCTAATTTCAACTTTTTTTTCTTGTTTATGTAGATTGATTTAGAGAATTTAGAGGTTGGTTCAGGTGCACCAGAGCATCCATACCCAGATATGATGGTAATTTAATTTTATGATGAATTATAAATTAAATTTTCATTAAATCATTTTTCATTGTCTTACATCTAATTTCATCTTTCTCTTGTACAAAGTGTTTCAGGTCATTTGCATAGTCTGCATGGCATGAAGAGGTCTCTTGATTATAGAGATAATACATGACCTAGAAACATGATTTTATGGGTTATATTTGTTTATTTCACGGACTACATTTTTGGTTTCTCATGTACTCTATTGGAATTTATATTTCATGGCTCAAGTACTTAGTTGGACTTTAGTTCATGGGTTGTACTCTGGTGGACTTTATTTCATGCGCTTAATATATTGGTTTCATGCACTGAATATGTTGTAAATTATGGACTTTATTATTGTTTGAAATTTTAATTTACACATGTACATTTATGCATTTTATGTTCATAGTCAAGAGATTAATATAGGAAATTAATGTGAAATTAAATATAAATATGAAATTAAAGTTGAAATTAATAGGACATTTTAATATTTATACTTTACAAATTTAGTGATCTCATACATGATATACATGGTATGTACATTCAATAATTAGCGATAATTAGTCAATGAACTTATTCAATTCATGTCAATCAATAATTAGTCAATAAATCATAATTTGCAAACAAAAGTGCAATCCGTTTATATACCAGAAAGGATAAAATTTTAAGAAATAAACAATACCATACAAGATTAGAGAACAAAAGCATTAATAAATTCTATAAATAATAGCATCCAACACTAATTTATAAGTTGTCAAAACAAAACAAATAATGGCATCCAATACTAATTTATAAGCTTGTCAATAATGGCATCCAATACTAATTTATAAGTTGTCAAAACAAATAATGGCATCCAATAATAATTTATAAGTTGTCAAAATAAATAATAGCATCCAACACTAATTATAGGTTGTCTTAAGGGGATGTCTTAAGGGGTCCTAATACGACGTCTTAAGGGGATCAAAGAAGAGTATAATTGAGTATAAATATTAAGTGATATTAACAAGTATTATAAGTTTTAGGGTGATTCATCATAACAAATGATATAATTAAGTATAATATTTAGGATATGTGCTAATATGACACGTCTTAAGGGGTCATAATACGACGTCTTAAGGGGTTCAAAGAAGAGTATAATTGAGTATAAATATTAAGTGATATAAACAAGTATTATAAGTTTTAGGGTGAGTCATCATAACAAATGATATAATTAAGTATAATATTTAGGATATGTGAATCCACCTCCACATCTTAAGGGGATGTCTTAAGGGGTCATAATACAACATCTTAAGGATATAATTGATTTAACAATAATTTTTGCATGATATTTAGTGATTATACAATCAACTATAAAGTTTCAAAGTAGGAAAACATGCACATTTAACAAACAAAATATATAGAATATTGATTTTGATACATAGAAGTACATAGAGTACATAATTGTGTATGTACATGTATTTGTAATTTGTGCAAAATATTTAATTTTGTAAGTATGTATGTACATATATGTCATCTCAAAACAATGTTTACAAAATTTAGATATGCCATCTCAAGAACATCTCAAACTCATGCCCAGAATGTAGTAGGTCTTCACACCACCTAATATCAAAACGGTACAAGCAATATCAATGAAATCATCAAAACATGTACATATTTTAATTTATATAAAACTATCTATATGTACACAACTCAAGTACCTGCATTTAAAAGTATTCCACACATGTGTGTAGGTTGAATCCAGGCATCCTCTCCTTTTTGTTTCAAAGTATGATATCAATGCAATGATGGCTTAAGGATACAAAAAAGGATAATAAATCAATTTTAACTATTAATGTACAAGCAATATCAATATGTAATCAAAACATTTATTTAAACATAATTTAACTAATAATTACTTGCTTTTACCAAGTATTCCATGTTGTCTAGGTTGAATCTGCATGGACTAGATCCTTTTTGTGATTATGGCTTAAGGATCTATAAAAGGACAATTTAAATCAATTTCAACTAATAACACACTTGACCAATATCGAAACATGTATTTAATCTATTTAAAAGGACAATGTAAAACTAAAACTATATTTACCTGTATTTACTTATTTCATTGTATCATCTGCATCCTCTCTTTTTTGCAATGCATCTATGATTGTCTCATGCTCTTCCATAGAAATTGTCCATAGCACTTTATTTGTAGGTCTTCCACGATACCAATCTAGTTTTATATTTGTCACCACCACCAAATGTGAATAATGTATAATCTTTTTATGTGTTTCATAATCTTCGAATGCAGGTAGACCATTCTTCCTTGTTAGGTATTTTTCGTAGCCAAGTGCCAACAACCACCATCGATCCTATTGGAAAACATGAAAACCATCATCAAATAAGTTCTCAAAATTTTCTTAAGGGGATCGAAGACTTGTTTTAAAAATTTGCTTAAGGGGATCAAAAACTTGTTATCAAAATTTGCTTAAGGGGATGTCTTAAGGGCATCACCATACCTGTTGGATAATGATAGCCATCATCATCTTCTCGAGGTGCTATTAAATTATGTTTAGTCTCCACACAATGAGCCAACCAATATTTTGTTTCCTCTTCATTCCCCTTAGGTGCAACAACATCATACACATGTCCTGCAAACAAAATTTGATTTAATAATTTGTGCATATCCTTATAAATAATTTAGTATTACAAAATAATTTAATAAAGTGAAATAAAATGAAATAAATTGAATTAAATTACCTTCTTGTACAAGGTCTGAAACACAGTTATAGTCTTCAGATGCAAACACTTGATCATTTTCTTCAATAGTTCTTTCATATTGATCATGTGCTTGTGCAAGTGTCAACGATCTTTGCTCCCACTATTCAACCCATTATGTATTTTCACATGCTTCCCAATCTCCTGAGATACAAAACTGGCAAAAACATGCAAGCTCCCTTGTCCAGATAGTCCATGTGCTTGCTTTTGAACTCCTAAATGAATTCCATTTAGTAGATCCATTGATTGTCTCACAATCAACTCTAGGTACAATGTTCTCTTCTTCAACCAACCAAAAGAATCAATGAAGTGTAGAGTACTGACTCAAACTAGGTGCAAATAATCTTGTATTACACCAATCCACAATCCCACATGCATCTTTAAATTTTACTACATCCTTGAATTTTAATTGTTCTCTAGCAAGAATTCTTTTGACACACACACCAACTCCATCATGTTCTCCTTTACCACGCCCAACTTCAAAACAACTCCATATATGTTGGACATTAAGTTCCTTGTGAACCCTACTTAACCAATAGAACATTCAAGCATTCTTCAACTGCCCCATACAATTATCTGACCATATGAGGTGTTCTTTCATCTGGATTCCTCTTTCTCTTAAATTTATATAAAATATATTGAAATAGTATTGAACAAACTCTAACAAGTGTAACTAGTTGTCACTCAAATAAAAATGATACTCCCTCAAAACTTTTTTATCATCCTCAGTGCTATCATTTGCATGTCTATAAACAATATGGACAAACATAGCTACTTGCACTAAATTATAATACTATGATTGGATTTCCTCTTGCGGAGCTAGAGTATAATTTTCCACAAAATCAACCACTGAAAGTATAGTACCAATTGGAAATGTGTTTCTACATGCACGAAATTGGCCATCAAGCCATCGAGCATGTTGAGAGTGCATGACATATTTTGGTACTATCTTATTCTTAAATTCACTCATGAATGCATGCACACTAACTTTTTTTGTGACTAAATCGCAACGCTTTCCTATTTTTCCATCTTTTAAAGAATAGTGAACATTCTTAAATCTTTTAACATCTACTAATTGTTGTCCAAAATCATTATCAACACTTTCATGCATACAAATTCTTAAGAATGAAATATTTCCACAGTTAATGCATTGTCCAAAAATACAAGAACTTAAATAAAACAATTTGCCATTAGATCTTTCATAAAACAAACCTGAAATAAACTCCCTTATTGCTTTAGGTGGCATATTAATACCGCATTCATGTATAATCATGTTAGTATGCAAGGTACAACGTATATATCGAAAAACATCATAAAAATAATGAAATTGAACATGTGTTTTACAACAACAAGATATTCATTGCTTATTAATTTTTACATACCAGGGTTTACATTTTTCAAAAGTCCTTTGACTTATTTTAATATTACTAGGTAACACTAAATCACCACAAAATTTTCTATAAAATTTAGTTTGTGTTGTATCTAATAGGTGTTTTGGGTGAGGATCGCGAACTTTGGACCCCACCCTTAATTTTAAAACATCTCTAGCATTAGATGAAACCCTAGTATTATCATGCCAATATTTTTTGATCAAATATTTAATTTCAACATTCAATTTCATACCAGACCTCAAGAGTCGACCATTGAAACTCCAACATTGGTTGATAGGATCATTTTCTATACTTTCTCTTCTTTTTGCCACTCTTAGCAATGTTTTAGGATGTTATTTTAAAACTTCACTAATATTGCTTACCATTCTTTTATTCAAAGTTGCTTTATTAACTATAGCAATTGTTATAGATCTTCTTGCTGCATTTTATATTTAGATCGACTATTTTTCCCAATAGATTGAATGGCACTAGCAACAGTAGACATAACATGTTTTAATGATTGATCTTTTCTTTTTGGTTTAACAAAAAAGCCTAACCTTTTCATTGTTTTCCTCATTTTTTGCATTCTCATCAATTGCATCATTAGTTGACATTGAAATGCAATTTTTTTATGATAAAATAATTTTTTGTATATTCTATTCGCATGTGTTCTTATTTTCCTCTAAGAAATTTGACCAGGAAGATTATCAAAAACACCACTTTCAATTTTTTTTAAAAAGTATTTTCATTAAATTCAACATCACATTCTAGATTTTCATCTTCATCTTCATTTTCATTTTCATTTTCAACTTCAAAATTATTTACATTTTCATCAACAAAACGGTTTTCATTTTCATTTTCATCAACAAAATGGTTTTCATTTTCATTTTCCACAAAAGGATCATTCTCATTTTCATTTTCAACAAAAGATTTTTATTTTTCATTTTCAACAAATTCTATAAAATTTTCATCTCTCTGAATATTATCAATGTCAACATCGTTAAGTCCAGCATCTTGTAAAACTTCTACATACAAATTTACCATTTCACTAACATGTGGATTTGAAGGTGTACCTAGATTTGTGCATATTGAAACATTCTCCATAGCATTGAAGGATGGATTTGAAGACATAGTAGGACTTGCTTCTATAATCATATTCTTCTCCAAATTGACTTCTTGCAAATTAGCTTCATCTACAACCATGGTCTCATCAATGTTTTCATCTTCAATAGTTGTGGAATTGGATGCTCCACCATCATTCATTGATTTAATTCTCATTCTTCTTTCTCTTTGTCTTTGTTTCTCCTCTCTATTTGCTTCAATTTCTTCAAGAGTCAATGTGTTCCTCTTCTTATTATGAGCTTTTGAACCCATGATTATAAAATTCTCAAGCACAAATGAATGTCAATGGTGAAATTCTTCAAAAAATTCAATCCAAATTGGAAGTTGAAGACCTATGAGGACAAAATTCTTCCTCTTGTGTTCCTTAAAACAAGTAGAAAACTAGCACAATTCCACTTTAAAAACTGTTTTCTTCATGCCTCCTTTGAAAAATTCAATCCATATTGCAAGTTTAAGACCTTTTGTTCCTCCAAACAAGCACAAAACTAACACAATTCCACTTCAAAAACGGTTTACATAATGCCTCCTTTGAAAAAATCAATCAAAAATGCAAGTTCGCCACTTGTAAAGACAATAGTTGATGAAAAATAGCCCAATATGTTGCACTCGGCCGTACATGTGAAGTTGCAAACTTCATAGTAAACTTTTCCAGTAAATTTTTAAAAAATGATTAAAAAAACGGGATCCCATTTTATAATCGGGATCCCATTCCCCAATATTAAATGTGGGGACCACTGACAAAGGAATGAGATCTCGTTTATAAAGTGGGATCTTTTTTCCTTGTCAATGGTCACCGCATTTAATATTAAGAAACGAGATCCTGATTTACAAAGCCGGATCTCGTTTCTAAAAATTTAAAATTGGATTTACTTTGTGGTCGGGTTTTTGGCTTGTATTTTGGTTCAGGAAAAGCATTGGGAATCTGAACCTAGGCCTTCAACTTGGTTTGACCTGCAAGTTGAAGGTCCTAACAATGTTAGAGAAAAATACCGAGTTTGGGCATATGGCTGATGACTTTTTTTGCAGAATCTTTCGAAAAAATTAAAACCCATTTTAGATGAGATAGTGTAGATTCCAAATATGTAATTTTTTTTACAATTGGATTATTTTTTCTATTTTTCAATTAATTTATGATGAAACTGGTCCATAAACTTTAAATATCAGGGTTTTTTACTATTTTATTAACTTTTGATCAACATAACATTTTGATGAATGGTTTGCATGAGAACATACTTCAGACAATTCTTTTCAATTTAGAAAAAAATCAAAAAATGATAAGTTTAGGTCATCTTATGCGTGTCGTACACGACGATTTTTTAAAATGACAAATATGGCTAATAAAAATTTAACAAATGAAATATTCAATAAAAAATTACAAAAAAATATCGAAAACGTGCTTCAGTGAGTCACAAATATTTTCCCAAAAGGATTTAGAAAAATACGATAATTTAGGTCAAAATATGGATGTCATTCACGTGCATGGTATGGTTAAAAAAAAGTGACTTTTAAATAGTGGTTTTTAGAAATGCCTATTGAAAATCAATTTGTACCATCTGGGTATTGAAATAAATTACATATTTGGAAACTAGACTCTGAGTACTACATTTTATGATTTGTGACTTTTTTGAAGATTCCATCTCTAAGTGCTTCAAATTTTAAGTTCAAATGTGTCAAACTCTGAAAATCAGGGAAAACACTTCCACTTTTTGGCCAAAAAGTGGACTCAACTTCTTGCCATCACCCTATAGTAGACCTCTATGCCCTTTCTATCAAATTTGGCAATGAGTTTGCAAGTTAACTCATCATAGGAAGTAATCATGTCATGCCTTTTTGACACAAGTCCATGGTGCCACCAATCATATGCTATGCCCTCTAAGTGCATAGTAGCAAACTGTATAGCCTTTTCTTCACTCATAGGCTTGAGTGTAAGAAAGGTATCAAGTTAATGTATCTAGGCACGTGCACTCATCCTATAGCTGCCATCAAAATTAGGTAGGAGAATTTTATTCAATGAATCTTTGTATTCTTTAGGCTCCTTTAGGGATTTCTTCTCCTTTTTTATTCTTTTTCTTGTCCTTTTGATTCATGAACTGGTTCAGATTTATGGTTGATCGAACAACATCAAGAAGTGCATGATACTCATTATATGTTGTCATGATATCACTAGATACTTTTGTAGCTTCCTCTTCTTCCTTTGAAGGTAACTCCTCTCTTGTAGGAGTGAAGGTAGGTCGAAGAGGTATATCTGAGGTGGCTGCAAATTTCCTCCCTGTATTACTTCTTCCACTACTTTCACTATGTGCCCTTTTGGACCTGGAATGATATATCATCAACTGTCCCATAGCTACAATCAGGTTATTTTGAAGCTGATAGAGAACTTGTTCTTGCTACTATGCAAATGCTTGTAGGAAATCATCAATATTTCCTCTTCTAGGGCTGCTCATTTCTGAAGATGAACTTGCTAATGGATTACGCTCTCCATGTTGTGCTCTTCTTCTAGTGATATAACTGTGTGGCCCAACTTCAGAAGACCGCATATCCCCCAAGGCTGGCAGGTTCGTGGCTCTGATACAACTATAAGAACCCTTATAGGTTCAAACTAAAAAAAAAATTATGTGCTGGTCTAAAAATTCTAATTTGTTCTTAACCTTGATTTTCAACTAGGGTTTACTGTAATATGCAGATTGAAAGATTCCAAGCACAAATAGAAAGAAATGAACTCAAACATAGACTTCAAGAAATTAAATAGGGCACATAAATATATAGATGGACATACCCAGCAAAAATAGCTCAATCTTCTTATTTGATTTTAAGCTAATTACAACTAAAGAGGATTGGAAGTACAAATAGTCAGGTCTGATTTGAATTTCAGACCACCAATTACATCCACTTGTTCCAAAACACAATTCCAAACCCTAGCTATGTGAAGTGGGATGATATACCCAGCTAGAGATGACTAAAAATCGACTGTAGCAGCCCACTAGAGTTTGAAGATGCCCAGAAACTCTTTAGATACAATGATGAAGTCTATTTGAGGACTGTTGTAACAAAAACTTGGTTATATTTGAAGCTGGAAATCACCCAGAATATCCTTCTACACCACAAGAACCTCTTGAAAACCTTCTATTAGCAAGTAGAGATGAAAGTGACACCAAAATAAGGACGCAATCTACAACTGGAACTTTTCCAAAGCAATTTGTTTAAGCTCTTTGTTGAACTCTATTTGAGCTCAACTAACTTGGTGGGATGGGGACATCACCATGCCATAGGATTCAAGGGAGCACCACCTTGAATAGACTAAAAATTAATTTCACTCAAGATATATCTCTCCTCAATCTGTCACAACAAGATAGTAACACAAAAACATGTGTTTCTCCACCTCCCAAGCCTTCTTAAATAAGGCCTTAAGACCAAACCGCCCTAGGAATGAATTAGATTTTTTTTTAATAAAATATTCACTTTTCTTCAAGGCTAAGATACCTAGCTCAAGTCGTCCCAAAAGAGGATCTGATTTGCTCCATTAAAATATTCAATTTCTTCTTGGCTAAGTTTCACCAAACCGTCCTAGGAAGATCTGATTTCCTTTTTTCCTTTTTTGAGTATTATAAAATTATATTTTAGAAGCTTCCTTGAGCCACCCCAAGGAAGAGATTAGATTTGATCTTAAAATACTCATTTTTGGTAGCTTCTCCCTTAAGTCACCTAAACCGTCATAGGAAGGGGAAACTTCTAGAAGCTGATCAGATTTGATGAGGTCGACTCACCTCCTTGCTTGCTTGTCCTCCTTGTTTGTTTGGTCTTGCAAACAGACCTCCTTGTCTGCTTTGACTTGAAGTAGACCTTCTTGCTTGCTTTGACCAGAAAATGGACCTTCTTGCTTGCTTTGACCTCCTTGTGTGCTTTAACTTACAAGTGGAAAATAAGATCAACATTATGCTTTGCTTGGATTAAGGGTAACTCTCTTTTAATTCTCTAAACACATTCTACCAAAATTTGGTCCTTATGGCCAAAATTCATTCCTTTTTCATGCCTTCTAACCCACAGGAACGTTGGATGGACCAGAATCAAGCCACCATGATGTCACTCTTAGAGTGGGGACATTACATTGCCACAAGTAATCTAAATATACTATTTTTTTGTTCTTTTGACCTATTATAGTTGTAACTATCTTCAACCTAGTTGGCTTTACCTTTCCAACATCATCCTTGAATAAGAGATTATATCTCCCAAAATATCAAAATTTGAAGAGTGATACACTCGCTATTTTGACAATGTTCTTGTATATAATTTATGGTTGGTTATAACTATTAGTCCACTAAATAATACCCTATTGTAGGTGGTGGACTTGTCATTTAATCTTAGCCAATAAAAGTTTAGAATCACTAAGAGAAGAGAGGATCCCAATAAAAAAAAAAACATTTTAATGTGTCTATCAGGGGGCTAAATTATTTAAGCTAACCAAAAACTAATCATTTCTCTTAATTTATTCATATTTGTCCCTTTATTTTTGTAAGTTCTAGAATTGATTGTGGAGCTTCTCAGTTTGGACTATGATGGCTCAATCTATGTCCTATATGAAATCATAATATGTGTCTCCAAATTATCTAGTTGGAATTTAAATGATTTTTTCATGGTGGTCCAACATACAAAATATTAATAGAGTTTGTTTATATTGCATCATGTCTTCTCCATGTTTCTAATTTCTTTATTCAAATATGTGTGCACCCTACTGCACATTTTCCTCTCATTCTCTCTAGCTAGTTTTTTTAATCTCCTTTGAGAATTTCCTCCTTAAATTGAGCCTTCTATATATCTCAACTAATCATTTCTATAAGTAAACCACTAAGCACTATTCATGTCTATTTCTTTATGAGTAAAGAAGAATCAAAATTAATTTTAATATATCAATGGTGGACAAATATTGCATCAAGAGGTCCCCCCTTGCATTACTTTGTAAAATGTCTCCCATCTCAAATGGTTTAATTGGAGATATCTACATCGAATCTACATGTGGTTGTAATAGTCTAGTTGTAAGAAAAGCTAGCACCAAGGTGACCACTAGTTGGAGCTATTTCTACCAAGCAATAGTCTCTTTTTTCTATAGGATCAAATACTTGGGGGTAAGAATAGGGTGACTACTACTTAGTATTTATATTTATGTTCCCCATTAGGGAAATTACCAATAAGATCTTTTTATTGTTTATCCTCTTCACCTCGGTCAACTCCACTATCAAAGGTGCCACCTTGCAACGGGATATCCTCGTAAGATTATCTTTTACCTCTTCTTGCTATTATGTATCTTCACCTATTGATCCCAACACTTCTAATTGGCCTATTTCCACCTCTTTGTACTTTTCTACCTTATCCTCCTAATTCACAATATCATTAACTAATTTTTTTGTTATTATACCTTTTGTCCCATATTGTGTTTCCTTTTGTTTTCTTAATATCTCCTCTTCTCATGCAACTTGTTATGATAGCAAGACTATCTGTAGTGTAGGAAAAAGTATCCCTTTTCCACACTTAATTTGGGAATAATTAATATTAAAATGAGCCCAACGTTTCCTTAATTTAGTGTTGTAATTTGTTTTACACATTCACATTAAGTTTAGGGCCTTTCTAAACTAAATGGACCTAATTGTGCCTTATTTAGGGTGTTGTAAAGTGTATCTTTACACTTTCACACTAATCTAGGGCTTTATTAATTAATTGGGCCTCTTTATGCTTTAATTGGTTCTATTTTGCATCCACAAGCCTTATTTAATTGCATATTTCCATGGATAATCCTAACACAAGTATCAAATAACCAATCATAATTCAATGTTTTGGGTCATGTGTTCCAGATCTAGTGATCTAGGACTCATACGCCACCTTGGGAGTATGAGTCCCACCTAGGTCTTGGGGCCTAATTTTAAATTTCATATTAAACAAGACACTTCTTGGAGTTTGTGTCTTGTGTTTTTAAGACATTGGGACTCATACGCCCCAACTGGTGTATGAGTCTCGCTATAACCAAGACCTAATTTAAATCAAATTCTTGGTGGAATATTATTATCCTAGATCTGATGTCAGCTTGTAGTGTTGCAATTTCAAGAATTTTATCATAAACAAGTATAAATAAAATCTTATTTCACTTAGTTTCACCTAGCAATTTAGAGTCAAGAATCCTAAGATTTCACAAGAGCATTGTAGAGCATTAGAAGAGTATTCAAGAAGGCATTCAAGAATAAATCATCAAGTATTTGGGGCATCATTTCACTGTCATGTCAAAGTCTTGATGCATCATGCATGTGGTCTTGAGCTAATGTTGTGATGTATTGTTTAAGATTAATTCAAGTATTCAAAGGCATTATCTTTCATCAAGAATCATGATCAATATCTACATCCATTGAGGCCACTTCATATTTGTTTGGAAATCTACAAGGTCTCAAACAAGGTTATATTGTTTCATCTTATGTTTCATGTTTCATTTCATTCATGCTTCATTTCTCATTAAGGTTTGATTACCAAAATTGGGTTTGACCAAGGAAAACCCCCATTCCCTAACAAAACAACATTTTCCCTCTGTTTATTTGATTGTAGGTTTATAGGTTGAAGAAAAAGTGGATTTGAAGCCTTCAAAAGTACCAAAATGACCAAGTTACAAAAGTTGTCAAAAAAAGTTGTCAAGACTCATGGAAACTCGGATCTAGAGAAAGATATCTGACCTATTTACGTGAAACTAGTTGGAAAGTGTTTATTTGATCCATCTTTAGAGGGTCACAAATTTTTGCTTCAAAATTATACTCCTGGGACACTTCGTGACAAAACGAGACACTTTGCAACAGTCTCTATGTATGAGTCCTAGTACTTCCTTTTTACCATATTTTAGCAGATCCAGACCAGTCATTGAGAGGTTGCAGATCTTGCCCAGAAACCCCAATATCAGGACTAAATTGCCCAGTTTGGTGTATGAGTCCTAGTACACCTTAAAAGCAACAATTTTTAGTGTTTTCATGCCTTGCTTAGTCATCTTCATTTCTCTAGGTACTTCGCTATTTTATTCTATTTATCAATCTGATTGCATGCTTTCAAATTCAATTTTTTAGGTCATATAGTTAGATTTGCGTATTGCTTTCATTTCCATCTTTCTAAGCATTTGCTTAGTGGTGAACCCCCTTTCTTTAATCACACCCAAGGAGACCTTGTAGCAACCCCTTCTCTCAATTGAATTATTGGGTTGTTGCCTGTAGGGTTTCCTTTAATGAACTAAGAGTGAAATAGGTCCCCTAGTTCCATCCCCCAAATAGGTGGAACCCTATTTCCTACGATTCACTATCAAAGGCCGCCTTGTTTACTCAAATGTCTCATCATTTACACATTATTTGATCTCTTCCCCTTGTCAAAGAAGATTACTATCCCTTTGTATATATTTAATTTCTATATTTTGTAGGTTCTCCATTATACTCTACTATTTGGTGAAAACTTTAGTTCTTGGGTCATCTGTTTGAAAGGATTCTTCTTGAGGATCTACTCTATTTTAGCTACCTCATCCTTTTCCCCCTAATTTTAAGCATAAATTCTTCTAGGATTTTTTTTTAAGATATTAACCATTAAATGAGAACTAGCATAAATAAAGTCGCACATGTCTTTAAAGATATATATCTGGTTTGGAGTGGATGTTGTAATATATGTATATGTTATCCATATTTTTTTTTCATTTTTTCAATAGCGTTATTTATAAGACATGTACAAATTTAATAATTCAACTTTTTGTTTCTCAACTTTACTTCTTGTTACTCTAGGAATTACATAGGGTAATTATATTTTCCTCTTTTTTTTGGTTTTATCTTTGACTTTCTTTTATTTTTTCCTCCACAAATGACACTAGTGACCTTTTGACCTAATTTGACTTAGTCTCCATAAATAAAAAATCCCTTAAGGATTCTTCTTTACACTTATATGGACTAGTGTATTTGTAGCTACCTTTATGGGATATTCAAGGATGTCTACCTTCCTTATATGGTTTTTTATAGTGATGTATAAGATTGTTTTATTCTTATTTCAATCTATGGATACCTTCTCTCCAATTTATCTTCCCCTGAAATCTACCTAGTCCTTGAATCTCTAATTACAAGTTATGAAGAAGATGAGCCTATTTTTTTAACTTTTTTGATCTCCTTGGGCCAATTTTTTTCTTTCCTTTCTTTTCAATCATTGGTAGGGGAGAGGGGCCTATAGTGGAGCACCCTAACTTCACATTTCTCAAAATCTTTCGCAGAAATTTCAAATGACTTTGAATTTTGTAAAATAATTTATTTGGCAACTCATGTGCTTCTATGTTTTTTTTTAGGGTCATATCATCAAATATAATGCCACATTAGCATTTTTTTGTTGAGGTGTCCAAAAAGGCCCCCAAAAAAAGTGAGACTGATAGTGGTGCACTAAGTCATGTTTTATTGGTGCGCTGATGTGGCATCACATGATTTGTCACTTTGCATACTTATGGATAAAAAGTGTTTTGCAATTGGATATTAAAGTGCTCCACTATGGGGCACACTGAGGAATACTTATATCCCCATTATTGGACCCTACTCCATTATGGGCCCATCTCCCCTAGTGAGTCTAAAAAATATATTAATATTAGAGGGAGTTCTAGGTCTTTCTATATTCCCACTTATTTGGAAATTTTCCCTTCTAAATTTTTTCCTACCAATTTTTTATATCCATAAACTTAGTAGAGTTACTAGACCATTTTACTTTAGGGTATTTGGGAAGGGTCAATAATACATGTGCATTTTCTTAGATGAGCCCATCAAAAACTTCATATGATAACCATAAACTCTAAGATGTTAGAGAAAGTGGTCTAGTTTTGATATTTTATAATTGTTTCATACGTAATTTTGTCCCCAGCCTACATATTTGACTAAGAGTATTAAAAAATTCATTATATGCTTCTCTTTATTTGATCACTACCTAAAAGGATAATATGTGCATTTATTTGGTCTCCTACTATCTTTGTATTTGACCAATTATATCTAGGAACATTTGGTAGTTTTCATATAAAATAAAATATAAGGCATAAAATTAAGGATCCATATTAAAATGTGTACATGCCAAAAAAAATTCATTATTACTGTGTACCTTGGAATTTTACCCTACTCTAATATGCAAAATAACTAAAAATGCAAGTGGAAAAATACTAAGAACACCTCAATGATTAGCCTAAAGAGTGATAAAACAAGGTAAATAGATGAAATAAGATGCAAATTGATTATACCTTCCTTGTTGCTGAAGACTCCTTGGTTGGCCCTTGATTTTGATGAATTTGTGTGCTCCTTGGATGGCTTTTGATGTAGCTAGATGCAAGATTGAATGTGCAAGATGAACAAAGTGGATGGCTAAATGATAGTGAATACCTTAGAATGC
Source organism: Sequoia sempervirens (assembly GCA_007258455.2). Taxonomy (NCBI): domain Eukaryota; kingdom Viridiplantae; phylum Streptophyta; class Pinopsida; order Cupressales; family Cupressaceae; genus Sequoia; species Sequoia sempervirens. The sequence continues at coordinate 69,718 of VDFB02181614.1, forward strand.
AAATTGACAGCATGAGGTTACTCCAAAATGAAAGTGTTGTAAATGCCCTTGAGGAGGGCGTATTTATAGAAGAATTTGAATTCTCTAGAGAATTCAACGGTCAAGATTCATCCAACAAGGTCAAGATGAAGGGCTATGGTGAGTTGAGAACTCACAAGCCCTCACATCTTGACATGTGGATGGTGAAGTGGCTAAGGGGAGATGAGGTGTAAGTGAGGTGGCCAAAAGGTACATGAGGTGGAGGAAGGACAAGTACCTTCCAAGCATCTTAGGGAGTGAGAAGATTTCCTCAAAAAGGGATTCCTTGTCCCCAAGTGAGAGTGAAAGGGACATTTGAGAAATTTTGAAATTCCTCAAAAATCCCCATGGGAAAAGGAGAGGTGATTGAAAATATAAATGTGAATTAAAAATTCACATTCTTAGGAGAGTCTAAAGGGTAAAAGGTGAGCTCCAAAAAGGTTGGACTTAGTCACATGTGGATGATGTGACAAGTCCAAGGTTCTAGAAGCCTTGGAAGATAAAATGTGAATTAAAAATTCATATAGAATCTAGGATAAATAAATGTGAATTAAAAATTCACATGGGAGAGAGGGTCAATGCTAAAAAGAGGTAAATGCAAAGGTTGACTAAAAAGGTGGTGCTAAATATGGCTAATGACCTTGGTTAAAGTTGTGCAAATATTGGATTAGAATAATTAATGGAAGATTAGAGGCAAGTGGCAAATGTAGGAGGATGTGACATAATCTTTGATTAAGAGGATGCATATCATAATCATGAATTAATTAAATTAATTCATATTAGAGCAAGATCATGAAGGATGTGACAAGGAGAGAGAAAATGAAGAATTTTAAATTGATTTTAAATCAAAAGGGAAAAAATGACTAAATTAAATAAATTGGTGTATTTATTTAATTTAGAGAGGAAGAAGGTGAAAGATAAAGCATTTAATTATTAAATTAAATACTTTACAGATATGAGATAAAAGGTGTAATATTAATTTAATAAATTAATATTTAATATGATAGACGAAAAGGAAGTAAATTTAATCATATGGGAGTGATTAAATTTAGATGTCTACATTTTGCCCCTTTTTGAAATATTGTTAGAATAACAATGTTTCGAAGAAAAATAAAATGCAAATAAGGGAGGAAATGATAGATGGTGATGCCCCTAGCATGGAAAAGGTTGATGATGCCCCAATGACTAAGCTGAAGGAATGGAGGAATGGTAAGAGGGTATGCCCCCTCGAGAGGGCAGTTGGGGGAGGCAAAAATGGGGGTCCCCAGATGACGTCTCGATAGGAAGAAAAGAAGGACACTATTGAATAGAGCTTGAAAAATCAAGCAATTTTGATTTTTGAATGGAGGTGATCCGATGCACGGTGTGCAAATGGCAGCCTCGGGAAGTTAGGGATTACTTGGAGGAAGAAAAAGTTAAATAAAAGGTAAAAAATACCTTTTAGGAAGAAGGGGGTTAAAAAGGTAATTTTAAAAATTACCATAGTCATTTTCACTGTAGCAGTTGAGAGGAGAGAAAGCGAACGAGGAGGAACGATGCCGACAGACAACAACACGGAGATTGTGCACCAGGTGGACGAGGTGCGTGGATTATACAGCAGGCGCGTGGGCGGACAGCATGTGAGTGATAACAAAACCTGTTAATTTAATTTACACGTTTTGCACATGTTGTTTGATAGATTTTGGAAATTTGAAAACATGGGTTTTGTTAATTAGCAAAATTAAAAAACTGGGTCGGGGTTAGATTTTGAGAAAAAACCAAAATGTT